>JANHZU010006230.1:6236-21161 GCA_032468055.1 Acrochordus granulatus | reverse complement strand
TGCTATATTTTATAATAACTAGATAATAGAGAAGTTTTTAATTGGTCCAATATGACTTTTGATTTATATTACTGTAATATCTAATACAATTTATTTTTCTATGTTTATCCTTGCAGCAATCTGGGTATGTTTTTTGATTTCTTAATCTATTGTCCCAACATCCTCAGCCAGCATGGCCAGGATTGGATGGAATTGTAGTTCAACACATATAAAGGCACAACATTTAGAAAGATTAAGATAATGCTTTTGTTTTATAAACTAGGTGACTTTAGATTAGTCTCTCTCTCAGCTTACTTCCCTTGTAGAGTTTTGTTGTGAAAAAAAAGGGAATAGTACTATGTATGCTGCCTTGAGCTCCTTAAGGAAAGATGGCATATGAACCTAATAAACTGAAAAGCCATCCCATAAATGTGATAAATACATATATTTATCTCAGAACTGAGTAGCATTTAGATATTAATGTCAGATGTCAATGAAGATTCTCAGTCATCCACATAGAATTGTCTGGAGGTTGAGTCATGGCAACTGGACTTATTTTCTTTTAATTTGAAATGTTTTGCTGCTTATCCAAGTATTTTTTTCAGTCTGAGAAAAATGTTGGTTATTTCCGTACCAACTTCAGGGTTTCTTTGCCAAACTACATGGCAATATGTCGATGAAGTTTCTCAGTCATCCAGGTAGAATTGTCTGGAGGTTGAGAAGAACTGTAAGAAGAACTATATATAAGGCAATCAAATCTGTGGCGGATATTCATCTGATTACAGGATGAGACAACTTTTATAAAGTCAAGGAGAAATTGATTTTTTTCAGCATTTGAGTGATAGCAATATAAGATGTTTTGTTTGTTAATTAACACTTGTTGAGATGAAAAGGCCTAGAAACATCGAACTAGTAGAAATAGGGGGACTTTTTTTTGAGAAAGAGTGCTTTTGTCTAACCAGATTTTTTTCTAGTTTTAGAAAAACTAGAAATTACTAATTAGGTAATTAGTAATATTTTCAAATAATGTTTAATATTTTTGCTCTCCCATTTGGAGCAATAGATATAATACAAGATTTTTTTTAATCAAAGTAGAAGCCCCAATGAATTCAACAGAATGTTTTTTTAACTATGTGTGGATCAGTCTGCACTACTGTTTCATCAAAATTTGATGAAACCTGTTCATTTTTTTTTAATATACTGTATTTATTCCCTGACACCAATTTGTGGGTGGGAATGGTATTCACAGGTATTGTGTATCAGGACTTCTTGCTTTAAGTTTGATTTGTTTTCTATTTTCTGAGGCCATCTGTTTCTACTTGGTACTTTGCAAATATTTTGCAAATACAAAGAGTCAGACACAACTGAGTGACTGAACAACAGGTCTTCTAGCATATTTGCCTTTGGGCCTATAAAACTAGTAGTAATATAGCTTCAAGCGGCACGGGCCATCTCACAAGGCTGTTGTGAGGAAAAAAGGAAGAGGAGGGTGTATTAGATAAGTTCGCCACCTTGAGTTATTTATTAAAAATAACAATAAAGGCAGGAAGGATATAAATAAAAAGTTGAAGAGGATGGTTAACATATAAGGCTGATCAATAGCTGGCTGTGGTGACTTGTGGGAAGTCTACAGAGATAGGAAAGGAAAATGAAATGATATCAAGAGAACTCATTTTTTTCTAAAAAAGTGAAAGGAAGTTTCAGAGCTGACTTCTATGTATGGAACCCAAGGCCAGTCCTCCCATTAAGCAAAATATGGCGGTGGCTGCAAAAATATTTGGAAGCTTCAGCTGATACAGAACATGGCGCATGGGCAGTCTTGGGTGCCCAAAGAACAGCGCATGTAACACCTCTGCTGGGCAAACTGCACTGGATGCCAGTTTGCTTCCTGATCCAATCTGTGACGTTATGACCTTTAAATCCCTACATGGTATGGGGCCAGATTACTGCAGAACTGTCTTTCCCCCATTACATCAGCCCATCCCACCTGGTCGGGCAGGGAAGGTATGTTGCAGGCCCTGTCAGCTAAAGGATTCCGACTGGCGGGTCCAGGAAGAGACCCAGGAGCTGGGCAGACCCCCCTCCTGGCCTTTCAGAAAGTTAAGAATCTGGCTCTGCTGTTTCACTTGGGCTCACAGAAGTACACTTGACCTTGGGACCGGTTAGCTCCCTGAAGGCCAGTCCCCCACCTTTCAATTAAATTTTAACGTTGAATTTTAACTATCTGTGCCTCTCACTTAAATTTTTACGTTCAGTGTTTACGTTTTTAATATTTTATTTGTACACTTCCTAGAGTCTCTCTGTGAGAGGGACAAGCAGTTTTGAAATTTGATAAAGAAATAAACACCTGTTCATCCCAATGTTATTGGATGGACAGAGCTATCAGAGTTAGTCAGTCTCCCAAATAGTCAGGCTTTATACCATGAAGGGCTTTATATTACATATAAAGGATATAAATAAGGGGCTTCTGGCTTCTCCCCCTCAACTAGAACTGACCACAGAGGGAGGGAGGGAGGAGAAGACCCACCATAAAATTTCTGGTCATGTTGGTCAATTTTGCTACTTTTTGTCCAATAAACTACAAATGCAACGAGATCCAATTTTACCCCAAATAAGTTTGTTCTCCTGAATGCAAGCTGGAGTCTCAAATCCTTGAGGCTCCCTTGCAAACCAACATACTGTACTGGTTTATTGCCTTATTTATTAAATTTATTTGCCACTCAACTCGCTATAAGCAGCTCTTTAGGTTCCATTTTCATTTTGGAATGTATAATTTATCTCCAGCATTGTTTTTAATTATTGAGTTGTGTTCCTCCCAGAGTTACTGCAGTGAGGTGAGTGACCATAGAAATTATTTATAAATTTTAAAAATACAATTACTATCATTCAGCCGTCTTGGAGATGTATGCAGTGTACTGAAACACACTCAGGATGCTTTTTAAAAGTACATTGAAATTAACAATTTCAATTAATAAATTGAAATCTGTTATCTCTTAATGAATTTTGTATCCTGCTTATTATTCTCTGAAAACAGAAAATGTTAATTATTTTAAGAAAAGGTCTTGAAGTTTTAGATCTCAGTGATATGTGAGCTGAGGGATGTAAACAGTAGCCCTCAAGATCAGAAATCCATGAATTACTGCATTCTTTGTTTTTGAGAATGGATCTTTTATTTTTCTTTGCTGTTCTGTTCCCAAAGAAAGTGTTTCATGGAATGAAGCCGTTTTTCTTTATAAAGCTCAGGGCTGATTTTGTTCACACACACACGAATGGAAGTTCAACAACAATGTACAAAAAATGCTTCAAAAAGATAGAGGTATCAGTTGTTAGCACATACATCCTCTTGTCAAGGGTAAAAAAGTTAACAGTTATTTGCTCAGCTTTATCTTGTTATATATTATCTTCACTCAAAGCATCCTGAATTATTGACTGTTGTAAACAAAACCAAATGTTAGGGAATGTTGATCTGTCTTAGTAAGGATTTTGTTTCAGAGGGGTTTTTCCCCCTTTATGGACAATGAAAGGTGGAAATCTTATAACATAATTTTGATATGAGGAGATATAAAGGATTTCTTTTAAGATTGAACAATTTGCTGTGTTTATTGTATGATGATAAATTAGTTAAATGTCACATGAAAAAGAAGTTGTTGGTTGTTTTTTGCATAGTGTGAACAGCTAATAAAAAGGGGATTCTGAAGATGGGTCTTTTTAAAAAACTTTTCTTTCTCCTTTCTTTTTCATATAAGTATTTGCAAACTTTAGGGAAATATGAAAAGTTTCCCGTTTCTAAAACTGTAGGGCTAATATCTAAATGAGAGAAGGATGTAATAACATTAAATCCACTATTTTAAAATGGCAACCTCAGATGTTCGCTTGCTACCATGTTGCCTTCTCCGGTGCAGCAAATATTGCCTTTCTCCAGAATCAAGCAAATATCTGCTTGATTCAATCAGCAATTTATGAAGTGGGTTGCTAGTGAGTAGCTTAGAAAGTAACCAACTGTTGCTCCTGCTAGTCTTTGCAAAGGAGATTTGAAGGTCATTGGTTCAAATCTGGTTTATGTCAGGAAATGTTAAGTATACATGTGTTTTTCATTCTTTCAGCTTTGCCTGTGGAAAAAAAATAACTTGATTTTTGAAAGTTCAGCTGTAATAGGCTTTTTAAAATGTACATTGATTGTGTGTGTCCATGTGCAACTGAGATATGGAACCTTTGGTTTTTACACACTCAGTGAGTTGTAAAATAAGTTTATTTGTCAGTAGTGTGCTAGATGTACAATTATGAATGTGAGCATTGAGGCCCCTATAGAAAAAAACAGGGCAGTGTCTGGAATCGGTTCCTTCACATGCAATTAAAATGTACAGAAGTTGAAAATGAGATGTACTGAAAACCTTTTATTGAGTATACACATTTTGTTTATAGTTTAATGGTTAACTTTGATAATAATTTCACTGATAGTGTAAAACTTTGATTATTTTTACAGTTCAGCTGGAATATTACAGGTGGGATAGAATAGAGGAGGCTAGGGCTTGTGCAAACATACTGGTATACATTTCTCAAATAGGTTTGATGAAATAATATCTGGATTCTATTATTTTTTCTTTCAGTTTGGGTTTATCTTTTATTTTGTTGCATTCGGTTTACTTGGATAAACACACTAAGAATTGTCATTTGAAAACATTTGATTTTTGATCCATAAATAGTAATATACCAGAGCTTAATAACACTACTGTTTTTCAATTTTATGTCACATGCATATAAATATTGGTTGAAAAACAGTGGACAGACCTGACTATACACTTAGAATTTAAAGTATAGAACTGAAGGAGAAGGGTAAAGAAAGAACAGTGAAGTAGTAAAGAAGAAAATACCAAATCAAAAAGCTGAAGTTCTAAGTAAAATGTCACAAGTGGGAAAATGTTTCAAGAAAAGAGGACTTTATAACACAAAAAGTCCCACAGAGCAAGAGATCTTCATTTTAGATAACATAACAAGGCATTGAAACGTTAAGGCTGAACTGAAGAAAAAACTGCAATGCAATACAACAGTTAGGTTTGAATCTTAACAACCAACTTATGCAATAATTTGTTTGTCTTTCAGACTAACTCAGAATTGGTATTTTTAAGTGCAGATGTAAATTTTTAAAGTGGACATACTGGACAAGAAGGACTAAGAAAGACTGATAATGTGTGCACATTCAAGTTAAAAATGCGGAGAACAGAATAGATAGAAATGGATGAAAATAAGAAACCAGAGGGAAAAAGTATTTTACCAGTCAAAATAAGAAAACAAAAGAAATGGAATTAAACTGTATATGTGAATAAAGCCAATAGATCAAGTAAAAGTAATATTCTATTATTCTATTATATAGAATAATAGAATATATATACTATTCCATCGAAAGATGGCAAAGGGCTTTAATGGTGGATAAGTGTAAATAAATAAAATGTGAAAAAATACAAGAGGATATCAGTTGAAAGGCATGTCACTGAAGTAGAAGTAATGAGGAAAAAGATGGAATTACTGCTGTGAAAGAGTTAATAATTAAACCTCAATTAATAAAGGAGGAAGGACAAAGGGGGGGAAACAAAGATTTCAAAACTCAGCCCTGAAAAGAAAAAGACCAAGTATCTAGTTTCTCTTGTAATCCAACCCATAATGGTCATGGAGGACAATATGAAGTCACTGAATAGAGAGAGCCTCAAGAGCAATGAGAGCTAGGCAGATTTTAGCCCCTGACCTTCACAATCACTCTCAGTGAATTACCCTTGTCCATATAGCAAATCTTATGTTGGGAGAGGAAGGAAAATGCCACTTTCATTCCAGAAGCTGAAGCAGTCAAGTGTGGACTTCAGATCCCAGAATTCTTCAGCCAGCAACTCTCAGAATTCCTCAGATAGCTGCTGGCTGAGGAATTCTGGGATCTGAAGTCCACACATCTTAACGTTGACAAGGTTGGACATGCCTGCTCTAGGCTGTCTGTCAGACTTGGAGAGGTGGCAAGATGGAGGCAATAAACTGCAGCATCCAGGGCCAGATAGGGTTGAAATCTGCTAGATGGCAATATCCAAATTCTAATTCATTTTTAGATATGAGTAACGTTGATACACACAAGAGGTAGGGCTTGCAGATTCTGATCTCACTTGCAGATGTTTCTGGTGGAAACTGTCTGGATATGTTCCAGAACATCCTCCTCCTGTCCTCTCCTCCAGGTGAGACTGGTTCCCTCTTTGACGTCCTTTCTGGATCCTTTAAAACTTGGTTATATTAGCAAGCTTGGGGGTTTTATGGAAATGGGGATTTAATGAGGTGATGATCTTCTATGTAACATCCATACTCTCCTTACTTTTTTAGTTTTTTATAATAATAATATTTATGTTTTAATTTTAGTATATTTTTGTAGTTAATGTTTTTGTGGTTTTATTGTATGCCACCCAGAGTCACATTTCTGTGAAATGGGTGGCATATAAATTGTAGGTAGGTAGGTGTGTAATAGATAGACAGACATAATATTCATTTAAATATGACTTATTATAGCAGCTTAGGGATCTGCCTTAAAATAGGTCAGTCTTAATTAAGCTGTAGGATACCAAGAAACAAAAATGTCCATTGTGTGATTGAGAAATCATTAGACTAGACTGCAGGCATCATTAGCATCTGACAGGAGCTCTCAGTTGTGTTGCTGGAAGCTGTTGCTATTTGTGATGGCTTGTCAGTCACATTGTAGGAGGCCAGTGCTGCCTTAGATGAGTTGTGGGAATTGATAAAAGTATGAGTGATCCAGTAGGGTGGTCAAAAGACTTCTCCAGCAAGATTTTGAAAGAACTTCATGAGATAGTGAATGCAATCATGTGACATGTGCAGAGCAATTCCCTGCATCACCTACCCCCTGAGAGTCACTCAGACAAGAAGGCTAAATTCAAGATCTGTAAGGAAAAACAAATTTAGAACATTGTACAGATTACCCTATTTATTCTTTTATAAAGAAGAGGAGCCAGACTGATCTATATGTAGGTGTCATTTTGTCATATAAGGTAATAGTTTATGTATTGTGGAAAAGTAGGAAGAAACATATGGAAAATTTGGGAGGGCCACAGTTTTAAATGCCTTATAAAATGAGAAAGAACAAGAGTACTTATGAAAGCACTCTTAATTGGAATGAGTCAGATAATGTCTCAATGGAAATAGTTCTCTGTAGGCCTGCAACTGATTGAAAAAAGCATGAAGGTAATAGTACAGTAATAGGATATTACTAAAGCTGAAAAGGAAGAACTGTAACTTTGCCCGTACATCTCTCTTTTGTACTGTGTGGTTTTTTGGCATGGGAAAGAGAACAGTCACTTCTCCAGCATTTCCTAGAAATGTGGTTACAAGCTGTACAGTCCAATATTTTGCCCTCTAGCCCTTTTTCCCTCTTAATATCCTGCCTTGTGCTGCCTGAATTGACCCTTCCTATTAGCTCTGCATCACTCATGCCACATAAGATATTTATTTTATAATGTTGCAACATATATATAGGACATTTTTAGTTTTGGTTTAGTTTAGTTCTTGCTTCAGGCCAGATATTTCAGAACTATATTAAGACTATTTAACAGGGCTTCCATGCAAAATACTAATTTTGCTTCCTGGTTTTTACATTCCATACAAGTGTCCTCAACTCTGGCTGCTGAACATTCCCTCTAACTGGCCAGGGAGAGCATGGGTTCCAGCTCCCTAGCTAATACTTTTCACTCCCTGTTCTCATTGCTGTCCCTCTGATTTTGCATTGTGGCATGGAAAAAACAGAATTAAAGTGCCATTAAGTAAGAGAGTAGCAACCACCACTTGTTGTTACTATGAAGGATGGAGCATAGGACCAAGGTATGGCATTTTGACTTCAGGATGGAGTAGGAGCTATAGTAAGATGGGCATTCCCATCAATGGAAACCAGCCAACAGATAAATCCAAAGGATATGCTGCTTCATTGTGATTTCTCTGGAGACTATCTGAGCTGGCAATTTATCAGCTCACTCACTTGCAGACATCCCATGATGTCCCAATCTCAGACTTAATGAAGCTTTTATATTTGGAAGGAAAAATTATAAAAAAATGTAAAATTTATTTTAAAAAGTAAAGTTGTAAAGAAAATCAGGAAACAATGGGAGGAACCTCATATTGGATTAGTTTCACATACCATGCTAAGTTATTGTTTTAATTGTGGATTTAATTAACCTTGTTGGCCAGATTTAGATAACCTGTGAAGCTAGCAAACCATAGTAGCTAATTTTATGCAATATGCTATATAACAATCAGTCTAATCATGTTGTAATTTTGTCCAATATGTAAAGCAAATGTTACATTATATAATTTATTCTTGGCTTCTTACTCTGTTGTTGTTCAGTTGCACAGTCGTGCTTCTTACTCTAGCTTATGCTTAAAGTCCCTTCTTCAGGAACATGCTAAATAATGCTTCTGCCACAATACATTGTAAATATTGTGTTAAACCATCATATATTTTAGTATGTCCTGCAAATAGGTTCATATTATGTTCCCTTTTCTGTGGCTTTCTTAATGATGGTTGAAGTTTTCAGGCTTGAGAAGGGATAGTATCTTAAATAACTACAGAAATGTTTCTCATCAAAATGCCAAGGTATCCATATGAAGATGGTGTTAAATGAATACTATATTATCCATAAAAACAGGTGTTGGGGATTAAGATGGTATTCTAACAACAAGCAAGGAATGATGCCGTTAATGTTTCTTGCTTCCATGTAATCTCTAGGCCTTATAGAACGTTGCATTGGTCTTTTGCATTGCATTAGTCTTCCATTTATGTCAGTCATCACACACTCACAAATATTTAAGGGAGGGGTTTCTTATTAACTGATTCCCAAATTTAAAATTAGTACTAAATTATAAGTGAATAGAATGAATTATAACTCAATGCCATAGAGCTAGGCACTAGGCATAATGGGGATGCAACATATTCTGTGAAAGTTATTTTTGAGCAACATACGGTCTCATCAGGAGAAAAGCATTTTGGAATTTAGTACATTATATGTGGTGCTGCCCTATTCAGAATGTGTAAAGACATTGCAGTTCTTTAAGCCTAGAATGATAAAACAGCAATCCTATTGTAGATTTATTTCAGTCCATACGGGCATTCTCATTGGCTTGTTTATAATACATGGCTGGTCCTAACAGTAATGCAACGTATTCATTGCATTTCAGCTGATATAATTTCCTTAAATACAACAGATTCTGTAGCAGATTGACAAAATAGTGGCAGATAAGCAAACCAACAAAAAAAAATGAGCCAAAGTTCATACTTCCTGAGTCAAATCACTTTTAGTCTCTGCGTAAAATCTTACTTAGTAAAATGGCAGTTCAGTATGATCCAGTTACCCTGCTTTATTGTCACATTAAGCAATTTCAAATGCAGAAAGGTGAATCAGCTGTGTAATGTTATTGTATGAGTATGGGCGATTTCCCTGCATAAGGTAATGGAGAGCAAGTAGCTGCATGATGTAGCACTTGCAAATCTAAATCTATTGTTGTTAGCCGCCGAGAGTCTTCGGATTTCGGCAGCATACAAATTTAATTAATTAATAATCTAACCATAAGAAAGCTGGCTGACTCATTACAGAAAATTGCACACTACTGCTCAAATTTCTTATGTTACAGTTTTTATAACATTTTTACATTAATTCCGGTTCAACTATTATGAATTTCCTGTTATGTAGAATTACTCTTACAGCAGTCACTATTATGAGTTCTTTGCGTTCAGATACCTGTTATATGTTTAAGCAATGTCATTTTAAAGAAGCTTAAATACAAATTAGAGTTTTTTTGTTCCTTTTAAGGATGCCATATAGTGCTAACTTCATTAATGTTTATAATACATCATTAGTAAAATCTGCTTTAGCAGTGAATATTTTTATGCATTGTTGCACTATCAACCAAACGTTTAGTTAGAGTGGATTTGGCATTTTTATCCACTTATCAAATCATTCCTAAATTGCTGGGACAGGCAGATGTTATTGTTTGATGGTGTTAAAAGTATTGTCACAGGATGTAAGTTGTTCCAAGTCAATCTTTGTATATTTGTGAAAAGGTAATCACGTCTTCTTCCAGTATCTTGCAACTATAGGCCCTGGTTGCTCAGCTTATTATTATTAGGGTAAAGTACAATTAGATTCACAGTCAAAGTCTGATGAAAACTGAATCATTCAAATCCTAACCAAGGACCAAAAAATTATTAACGTAGCATCTGAGAATATAGACAGTTTCAGGCATGCAGTTCCAGACATGTTTTTTTCGTAAAATTAAGGTGTTCAGGTGTTTAATATATTTGCCAGAATTACTTTATTTGACTTGGTTCTGTAATAAGGAGGACACTTCCAAAACTCCCAATTATTTATAGACTTCTTCTGGCTCTACTGTCTTTATAAATAAAACTTTATTATCAAGCTGTATTCCTCATCTTCTACAATTTTGTCTGCCTTGTATTTGCAGACTCATTGATGCCAAATTGCATTCTAATATCTTTCCTGAATTCTTTTGTGCTTTTTAGCAAAGAATCCAGTTCAGCTTTCATTTTTCCAAATATTTTTAAGTCATCCATATGTAGTAATTGCAAAATTTGTACTCCATGTTTAGCACACGCACACACTTGCATATACACACACAAACACATCTATAAAGTTCAAAAAAAATTGAAATCAAAGCTAAATGATTGAAACATAATTGAAGCAATCAATACCAGGGCAATTCCCATTATACAATATACAGCAGGAATGATTGACTGTATCGTAATTTGTCATCTTTAGAATTGTTGGCAATGGGTCCATTTATAGTATAAAGATTAAAGGTGATGGTGAGTCACACTGAAAAATTCCATGTTTAATTTTACCTTTTCCTAACTCTTCCAATTAGCTATCAGCTTTGTTTGTCAAAATGTCATTAAAATATTCATAAATTGCTGAATGTTTCTGCTGATTTTGAAAATGTGAGTCATTTCTCAAATCAGATACATGGAACAGAATTGAATGCCTTTTTATAGTCTATCCAAGCCATACATGTATTTTATTTAGTTATACAAAACTTATCAATCAGTAAGCAGTACTTCATTCCCCTCAATTTTTGTAGTACCCTTTTTGTTCTGTTATTATAATTGGCCAACACTATTCTTGAGCATTGAATTGTAAGCTTAATATTAATGAAATGTAAGATACAAAAAAATAATCAGACATCCTAAATGAATGCAGTGTGAATGATGCTTATTTAACCTATTGTATATTTCAATATTTATTATTGTAACTTCAAATCTCTCTTCAGAGTAACACTAAGTATGAATCACATCCACGTTAGTAATCACTTTACAGCGTTTAAAAAAACACGGAGAGTTTTTTCTATACTTGATAAAATTCATGCCCCAGTACTGTTTGGTAACTCTGGTATTTTGCAAATCTGGGCTAAGAGGGCTTTAATTGAAAGAATCTGGTCAAGAGGATTTTAAAGCTGAATCGCAGCTGTATGGGCCTATGCAGATATGGCAATAAGGGCTTTCTCTTGTTAATGTCCTGAAAAGACTTGGACCCTAGAAGAAGCCAAAGGAGAGCTTGCAACAGAAGCATTTCTCTCTCCCCTACCCCAGCCCCAGGCTCCATCCTGTACAACATTTACAAGTTCTTTCAATATAACAGTTCAGAGTTGAAGTCTTGGCTGCTTTGCTGTTAGCTGTATTATGATTAAAATGACTGACATGTTGCTTTCAAACACGACACAGAATACTTCCATAAATTGTGTGTGGTAAATTGAGCTGTACTCCTAGAAGCTTGATTCAGAATTGTAGTCTATGCCTTGTGATGCAAATGGTTTGGTGGTTCATTATGTTTGTACTAAAAGGGTCCTTTGGCGTTGGCTGAAGAAACATTTCCACAGCTAAGCTTTGTGGAATCATATGTTCACTCACCCGGCTGGCAACTACAGTAGTTGCTTGCTTGTTTGCAAACATTGAATTCTGGGAGGGGAGGAGGGAATGGGCAGGCCATGATGATCCACTTCCATATAATTATGGCGTTAGTAAACAGGAAACTGGCAGGCTGCAACAGTGAACAAGCCCATAACTCCTGATGTTCTGAACAGTGCCATGAATCCTGGATTGAGTTAGATTGCTTGTGCAGATAGAAACAGATATAGAAAAGTCTCCCCAAATTTAAAACATGGAACAGGATAAAATGGAATACATCCGTTGATTACCTTTATTCATCATTTTATTTATAATAAAATATTCTGCCTATTTCAGTATTTTTACTTAGTTTTTATGTTCAAAATGTGCATTAACAATGTTGTGAGACTGCCAGGCAAGCTTACTTAATAATATGATTTAGCTTCAAATCAATAAAATAAGAACCTGAGAGACATACAGTATACAAAGACATTTTCAAAGAAAAAATCCCCAATCTGCTTTCTGTAGTGTACCAGCAGGTGCATAAGCTTTGACTGGAAGCTCACGAAAGAAAGTCTGAATTAAGCCTCATTATTGGAGCCTTTCTCTCTTCTGTGAGCACCTGCTAATAGGAGTGGAAGACTAATATCAAGAGGAGCATAGGCTACAACAGTGAGCCCTAACTTGGTGTTCCCTCTTTTCTGTGAATTTAAGTCAGATTCTGAAGCACTCAGTGATAGAAGAACTTCTCTTAAGCAAACTCTCAGGCGACTTAGCAGAGCTGGTGTGGAATATGCTTTTTTAATTTTTGTATTCATTTTCAACAGGAAACAAAAATAAAATACATAACAAAACATAAAATATATAATAAAATAACACAAAACAACAAATAAGACAATATATACAATACAAAACAAAGAAAAAGGTAAAGAAACAAATCCCCTCTCATGTAACATTCCCAATCTATCTCTGTATGGATATCTTTCCCCCAAAACACACATGTGTACCTCTTTAACTGTAATCTGATTAATATGTTAACTGTATATTACTAACATATTAATTCATATGCTCCATTGATTATTATGTTTTATTAACCATAATATGCATATTATGGTGTGGAGGGTGCTTCTGATAGAATATGCAAGATAGTAGTTGCAAGAAGGAAGATTTGGAGAATCTGATCTTAAGATACCTCTTGCTTGATTATTTACTTACTGATTTATTATACCAATTTGTATAAATGCCCATCTTAAATCATGACTGGCTGGCAAATGTTGGGATAATGAAAGAAAGTGGGCATTGCCACCACACTTTGTTTTTGAAAGGATTTAATTTTAGAAGTAAAACACATTATTTGGTGGATGTTCATGAATTTATAGTGAAATACTAGTATCTATTCAGAAGCAAGCAACTCAGAAGAGATGGGCAGTATAAAAATGTAATAAATAATAAAGACAAGTGGGCCTTACTTTCAAGCAAATGTGCAGAGGAATATAGCATTGATTGATTGATTGATTGATTGATTTGTTTTTATTCTGCCTTTATTACTTTTACAAATAAGGCAGCTAACATATCCAACATACCTTCTGTCTATTTTCCCCACAACAACAGTCCTCTGAGGTGAGTTGGACCAAGAGAGAGTGACTGGCCCAAGGCCACCCAGCCAGTTTACATGGCTAACTCATGATCTATAACATTCTAGTTTGGTACATTAACATTAGATCAAACTGGCTCTCATTAAAGGATGGCCTTATTTTGTCAGATTGTTTTTTTTAATTATTGTTGATGCCAATGTTGTTTGAATAGGATGAAATTCAAAGAGCAGTTGCTAAACTGGTAATTTACTGATGCAATTGTAAGCCAATAATTTGCTTTTATGATTGCATATAAAAATCAAAATAGCCCCAACATTCCTTTTAGGAGTTGTATTTTTCTGAGACAGAAAATCAGCTTGTTTCCAAGTTGAAAATTAATTTTGATTTTGAGTGATTTCTTCAGTGATTTTGATATATTGATACATAATATATCAATATTTACCTTCCTCTATCTACCTATCTATCTATCTATCTAATCCTCTTGCAGGAGAACCTAATCAACATCTACAACTCCAATCACATAGCTTGTCTGTGTAAGAAACATTCAATCATCTCTGCTTTTATACAAATTGCTCCTTTTTTGTTTGATAATCTTGTATAATGATTTGGATGTGATTGCATAAACTCTAAGTCAATTTTTGACTTCCACAAAGATAAATGTAAAGTAAATTTAGTCTTTTTGCAGTAAGCTTAATGAAGCAGAAGAAAAAGTTCTTTTTGATTATGATAGCATCTACTGAGAATAAAGTTAGCTGACCCTGAATTTCTCTAACTTTTAAATTTAGAGAAATCAGAAATTTAAATATCCCTTGGAACTTTTTCAGTTCAGTCTTTTGAATAAGGAGTGAATTTCCTCATCAGTCTTCCCTTATTATATTGGCTCATTCTTCACAATGTAACCTCACAAGATTACATCACTTGGGGAATATTAGAATTAAATCAAAATGTATTTGTTTGGCTGTAACCAGGCCATTTCAGTTCTTTCCACTTCACCTGTTTATATCCTCCTCTTTTCTCGTGTCAGTAGTTTGCATTTCAAAAAAAATATTCTGCCTATTTCAGTATTTTTACTTAGTTTTTCACCTACTAGTTTTTTTAGAGTGATTTTATCTTATTTCTAAGACCATTGTTCACTTCATAATAAGGGAAGACAATTTGGGGGGTGTCTGGGTGCTTACCTGGCATGTTAGGGTCAAAAATTTGCCAAGGACAAAGGTTTTGTATGATTTTTCAAGATTAAGGTGCTAAAGAACAGAAAAACAATTCCATTCAGGCATAATAAATGTAACATTCTTGCAAGCTGAGTTCAGATTGAAAGTAAAATTTAGAATTTAATTACTGCTCTTTATACAGTGGGGCAAAAAAGTATTTAGTCAGCCACCAATTGTGCAAGTTCTCCCATTTAAAAAGATGAGAGAGGCC
>JANHZU010006229.1:51756-63690 GCA_032468055.1 Acrochordus granulatus | reverse complement strand
ATCTCGCAGAGCCAGGTCTTAAGGCCCTTCCGGAAGGCCATCAGGGAGGGGGCAGCCCTCAGCTCGAGGGGCAAGATTGTCCACAGGGCAGGAGCCACAGCAGAGAAGGCTCTTCTCCTAGACCCCACCAGCCGAAATTTCTTAGCCAGCAGGAACCGGAGAAGGACTCCTCTGCTGCTTCTGGTGGGATCCAAAAGGATACCATGATTGACAGTATCGAAAGCCACTGAGAGGTCAAGGGCTAGGATGGATGCACCACTTCCATCCCACTCTTGCCAGAGATCATCCACAAGAGCAACCAATACTGTCTCTGTCCCATGACCGAGCCTGAACCCAGACTGAAAAGGGTCCAGAAAATCCATTTCCTCCAGGATCCTCTGCAGCTGCCAGGCGACCGCTTTTTCAACCACCTTGCCAGCTGGCAATCAGCTGGCAATCAGCTGGCCCTGGCTCATACCCACAGAAATAATGCATATGGGCTTATCCAGAATAAATCATGCCAAACCATCCTGTTTTTCTTTTTGATAGAGCGATGACTACGGTTAACCATGGGAATATGGTGGGTGTAGTATCTCTTGACTTCAGTGAAGAATTTATCTCAAATCTCCCTTAGGATTCTACTATAAAGATAAGAAAAAGTTGCCTGGGCTAGGCTACTGTTAGATGGATACAAGCTGATTACTGTACCATACGCCAATGACTCTGGATGGCAAACTCTAGCCCCTGTGCTGTTCAATATATTATTTCCTCAGTCCTTTCAGTTTCCTAATGGCTCTATATATTATGCTGTTTTAACTTCTATGTCTCCTAGAGTATTTGAATTTAGTGTCCAATAAATCTAAATAAATAAATAAGGTCTTGGATGGGAGGGTTTGAAATTATTATTAGATTTGTAGATGACACAATGATAGGAAGGTTAGCAATGATAGGAATTCAGGAAGATATTAACAGACTGGAACAAGCAGAAATCAGCAAGATGATGTTGGGAATGTGCATTTGCAGGAGCACAGGGGGAGAATTTTGGCAACACACAGTTTTCCCAGAAAGAGAGGTGGATTAAAAGACTGTAGTCCCAAGATAGAGAGGGGAGGGGAGAATATCCTAGAATATTTTAGGATATAACTAGTATGTTAAAAAGTTATAACAGCATTCTCAGGGGTATTATCAAGATTCTGTCTGTTAGATGTAAACAAATAAAGGACTGAACTTAATTGGATCTCGCAATTTCATATCTGGGTTTGGGCCTGACAGATAAATTTCAATAGGGAGAAATCCAAAATCCTAATACATCTAAGGCAAGAAAAACAAGACAGAGGAATAAGATGGAGGGGACCAAAGTGCCTTGGTGGATCACAAGCTGAGCATGACATATTAGTATAATGCAGTTTTTAAAAAAGCAAATGCAATCTGAGCCTGCATAAACAAAAGGAGCATTAGGATTAAACTATGATGAATTATTTTCAGTTGGACATCATGAAAAAATCAGAATTAGTTTCCACTACCCCATGAAAGGGTAGGCTCTCATCAGAAGTATTTAAAGAGGTTGGATGCTATGGCAGAATATTCCTGAACTGGTCAGGAGGTTCAGCTACACAATCTCCAAATACCTTCTACTGTACCCCTCACATTCTATAATGCCATCTCCTTTTCGTCTCTCCTACTGTTCCCCTTTCTGCTATTTAAAGGTAGGGGTTGTTAGCAGCAATTGTTCTCCAGAAGCAAACAAGAGCAAGAAAGAAGGGCTAAGAAAGCTACCTCAGTTCCTCCCCCTGTCCTCACCAGAAATCTTAGAAAATTTTCAATTTAACTTAAAATGAATTTGAGATCTAGACTGATTGATTGATTATGATATCAATCATAATCACAGCCACCATATGCCATCAAGTCATTTTGACTCTTAACATCCACATAGGTAGATTGCCTAACCTCGTTACTGGTTCTCCTCTTCTTTTCTTTCCTTCTACCTTCTGCCACATTAGAGCTTTCTCTTTTTCTTTTTCTTTAAATAATGTGTCTGAAGTATTTCAGCCTGCTCATTTGTGCCTTGCATGAGAACTCTAGTTTGATTTGCTTAATGATCCATTTGCTTGTTTGCTTTTGCTGTCCACAGTATTCTCAGGGGTATTCTCCAACACCAAGGTTCAAAAGCATCAATATTCTTCCCATTCTGCTTCTTCAAAGCCCAACTTTCATTTCTGTTGAGTGACACAAGGCTTGCACAGTTCTGATCTTTGTAGGTATAGATAGGTATCTTTTCCAAAGCCTTCATGGCTGCTCTACCAAGTACTGTCTGTGGCCTATTTCTTGACTTCTTGTTCTTTTATTGTTGATGGTTGACGCTAAAAAGCAGAGGGTATTCATTATTTTGATATCTTTATTGTTTACACACATAGTCTGTGTGGAAGTTAATAATTATGTAATTTTGGAATATCTATAAATTGGAATTACTGCAAGATTCTATCCCACAATCCCAAATAAATAAGTTATTTTCTTAGAACAATTATTATTTTCAATACACTTATTTATAACATTTATATATTTGCGCAATACTTGAAGTCTAGTTCAATTAACCTTGGTCTAGTTTTGTCTGTGTATGCACACATGTACATTTGTGTTTGTGTACATGCATACATGTACAGTTTAAGATTGTAAACACAGTCCATTTTGTTAAATTATTGTTCAGTAACTCAGAAAACAAATTATTAAAGTAATGAGTAGTCATAGTCATGTGCTGTGCAAAGGCGGTTGTGTCCAAAAGAAAGGTAAAGGATAGATAGACATTTTATTTTCTGTTGTCTTTTCTTGTTTATTCATTTGCTCTCAACACCCAGAAGGAATGAAAGGGCAGTCAGTTAGCAGAAATGTCAACAAGAACATGTTCAGCGATGCTTAACACAGTTAGGTCACTCCAAATCACCACCAACATGTGACAGCCTAAGTTGAAGAACAGTGTTCACCTGCAGTTCTGGGGACAGAACAATACTGTGGGTAAGATTGGGCTCCATGGTGGCAGAGAGACTGAGAGAAAGCGAGAAGAAACACTGTGACTGCTGGGTCTAGTTCCAAAAGAGAAAATGTGCACAGAGGAGAGGGTGATCCTCATAGTTGCAGTTAATGAAAGCTGATGACTTTTAATAAAATTGGCTGCCACAAGGCTCCTTATGATAGCTGCCCAAATGTCTGCATTGTTGAGCCAAAAAAGAGAGCAGAGTCCCCACCTTGAGAGGATGTTGCCAAGGTCATCCTGGGAGGGAGATAAAGTAGCCAGGAGGGTGATGTTGAGATTACCCAAGAATATGAAGGCAAAACAACTGGGGAGATGGAGAGAAAGGACATGGGATAGGAAGGCAAGAAAGTGGTATCGTGGCAGGTTTCGGTAAGTCGGCTAGGTCGTTAAATCTTTGGAAGCTGCATCGAAAGCAAGCCTCTACCCTGCTAGCCTTCCAAAAAGCACTTAAGATCTGGCTTTTCTGCCAAGCGCTGGGACAGGATACGTGAATGAGAGGATTTAAGGAGGGACTGCAGGTGGAAGCTTAACTTTGCTGCCAAATTTTTACGGTTTATAGTTTTCACAGCTATATGTTTTATTCTGTCTTATTATTGATGGCTGATTGGAAGCCGCCCAGAGTTTGCTGTAAGATGGGTTGTCATTTAAATGTTTTAAATAAATAAATAAAACAAAAAAAAAAGTTCCGGACAAAAATCCCCCTCCTCCGGGTTCCCACCCGGCTTTGGCTTGCTTGCTTGCTGGCTCGGCGCTCCAACGCGGCGTCCGCCCGAGCGGATCCGCACGAGCAGATCGGCGGGGAGCGGGCGAGGGAGGAGGGAGGCAAGCAGGCGCAGGGGGCGCCCCCGCCTCGCTCTCCTCCCCCTCTTTTCTCCCTCCCGCTCCTCGGAGATGCTGACGCGCCGCCCGCCTCCCATTCATCACCCCCGCGAGCCGACGAGCGGCGACTAATGTCAGTCGGGCTGGAGGCGGCGCGCGTCTCCGTCCTTTCTCCCGCTCTCCTGCGCCCGCGCCCGCGCCCGCTCCTGGGCTGCGAGAGCAGAGACGGCGGCCCCGGCCGTGAGGCTGCGCCCGCGGCAGCGAGCGAGGATGCTGAGCTGCCGCCGGGCTGGCTGGGCGCTCGCGCCGCTCCTGCCGTCCTGAGCTCGGGCCGACGGGGCGGAGGATGGCCGCTGCGCCAGGTTGGTTGCGGGCGCTGCTGGAGGCATGGACTCGGCAGCGGCTGGCAGGAACTCCTCCGGACCCGCTGGCCCCAACAGCACGGTGAGCGGCGGCGGCGGCGGCGGCGAGTCGCCGGGCAGCGGCAGCGCCATCCTCATCTCCTTCATCTATTCCGTGGTGTGCCTGGTGGGTCTGTGCGGTAACTCCATGGTCATCTACGTGATCCTGCGCTACGCGAAGATGAAGACAGCCACCAACATCTACATCCTCAACCTGGCCATTGCGGACGAGCTGCTGATGCTGAGCGTGCCTTTCCTGGTTACCTCCACGCTGCTCCATCACTGGCCCTTCGGGTCGCTGCTCTGCCGCCTGGTGCTCAGCGTGGACGCGGTCAACATGTTCACCAGCATCTACTGCCTGACTGTGCTCAGCGTGGACCGCTATATCGCAGTGGTGCACCCCATCAAGGCTTCGCGCTACCGCCGGCCCACTGTGGCCAAGATGGTCAACTTGGCTGTCTGGGGACTGGCCCTCATCATCATTCTGCCCATCTTAATCTTCTCCCGAACTGAGGCCAACACGGACGGCACAGTAGCTTGCAACATGATGATGCCCGAGCCTAAGCAGAAGTGGCTGGTGGTCTTCGTAGTCTACACTTTCCTCATGGGCTTCCTCTTACCCGTGGTGGCCATTAGCCTCTGCTACATCCTTATCATTGCCAAAATGCGCATGGTGGCGCTCAAGGCAGGCTGGCAACAGCGCAAGCGCTCTGAACGGAAGATCACACTCATGGTCCTAATGGTGGTCACTGTCTTTGTCATCTGCTGGATGCCTTTCTATGTTGTGCAGTTGGTCAACCTCTTTGTCGAGCCCGACGATGCCACCATCAGCCAGCTTTCTGTCATCCTGGGCTACGCCAACAGTTGCGCCAACCCTATTCTCTACGGTTTCCTCTCAGACAACTTCAAGCGCTCCTTCCAGAGGCTCCTGTGCCTTAGCTGGATGGACAATGCTGCCGAGGAGCCAGTCGACTACTACGCCACCGCCCTTAAGAGCAGGGCGTATAGCGTGGAGGACTTCCCTGCTGACAACTTCGGCGAGTCAGGCAGCGCATACCGGAATGGAACTTGCACCTCCAGAATTACAACCCTCTGAAGACAACTTTCTGACTCGCCCGGGCCAAGTCAAGCAGAACGGAAGAGGGCGGGCCCAAGAAAAAGCCTCGAGGGCCAGGGAGAACGATTTCCCTGCACAGCATCTTCAGCCCCTGAGCTAAGTCACTTGGCTGGATGCTCCTTCTTCCTTCCCTGCTAAGGGATGAGACTTTGGGCAGTCTGGCCAAGCCTCCAGCCCTTTCTGCTTCCCCATGCCTCGGAGCCTTAAAGGTCTCTACTGCTGCCTTTGAGGTATGGATCCCATGAGGATGGTCTTAATTGACAAGAACATCTGGGCTCTAACTGGAGCTTCTCCTTTTGCCTGTGGAGCTTCTATGACTTATATCTTTTGAGGGCATATCAAGCTGAGGACTGCTTGGTGGGCTGCGGTACCAAGTCCCCCGTGAAAAAAGCTGTGTGCTGCTGAAGGTTTTGCTCCTGGCTTCAGAGAAGAAATCAAACCAAATCAGGACCTAAGTTGCCTTTATGTATTGAAACAGCATTTGCTTCTTAACAAGAAAGAGATGTTGGGGGTGGGCAAAACATACCCCTCTAGTTTAAAAGCTGTGACTATTCTTGATTGCAGGGGCATTTACTGTGTTATTTCAGAAGTTGGAACTGGGACTCATTCTTGAAAAGGTTAGAAGGTATATTCAATGGCTTGCCAGAGCCAGCCAGCAGTATTTAAAACATATAAGCTTAGCTTTACAATGACTCTTGTTTCTGAATCATTCCATAGTTTCATTTTTGGAAAAAAAATATTCCAGATTTGCCAGAAGGTTGGCAAAAGTCCTTTCCCCCCTTTCCAAGAATTTCCCCACCAGGATGCAAACGATCCGGAGGCAGTACAAAATTTGCTTAGCAGACTCAGGAGAAAGCTAACTATTTCATCAGTTTAATAAAAAATGAATAATCTACCTTTTCCCCCTGGGTCCTTGCTGCAGGACCAATTTCTGTTCACTGGCTTTGAGTAAGTCTGTGGGGAAATTCCAATCCATCTGGAAAGGGAAAGGGAACCAATCCAGTCGAAAGCAAGCATTGTTTTATTATCTCAAAGCAGCAGCTGGCTGTTGATAAGGGAGAAAGTCCCAGCTATTCACTCTTTCCCCGACAATTGTCAAATGCTTGATTTGGGAGTTGTTTGAGTGTGGTGTGAAAATCGAGGGGAGGTCAGAACTGCCAGGTTGCAGTCCTGGACTGGTATTCATTGTGAACCACAAAAGCAGGCTGTGAGGAGAAAAGAGCAGTCAGTGGATGAGAGGCTAAAGAGGAGGAGGCGTTTCTTTGAAAGCCTTCTTTGAGGTATCAAGATTACTTTGGCTGCAAATTACAAACTATTCACCAATGGTTACCTCAGAAACAAATATAATTAGCTTTAGAGGAATAACACCTTGTTTTATTGCTTGGAAAGTTCAGCCAAGAGTACCTTTCCAACTACCCAAAAAGCAGTTCAAAGTGAAACAACAATGTAGCAAAATCAAAGATTATTTACTTACTTGTGCAATTTTTACACTGTTGAATCGGTCTACTTCAGATGATTAACAGTAACATGTCTTGCTAGATTTGTTCCAATATCTTGGAGTACTTATCTCCAAGTTTCGAAAATGACCAAGGGAAAATCACAGGAGGTGCAGAGCATGATTTAATATGTTCTGTTCTTTTAATCAGACCTCAAATTCAATAACCAGGAGGTCTGTAATCCCTGTTCTCTTTTATAAGTATAAAACCTATGGGAGACCTCTAGTGCTTCCCATTGTTATCATAATATATAGTTCTGACAGTGAAGTTCTAGATCTGGTTTTCTTTATTAGAAAAAACAGATGAATGTCTTTGACTGTAATAAAAGTTTGATCTGAGTCATATTCAGTCTCTTAAGAATTAGGATGCATATTTCCCATATCTGATGGGAATTTAAAAATTCAAGATAATGGAACTGATAAATGGGGTTAGCCCAAATGGCCTCATCAGACCAAATATTTTTTTCTCTACAACAACCAAGAACAGATCTTAGAAAAGAAATAAATAAAAACAAGGTGCTGGAGTGGGGCTTGGGGGAGATCCAGACCTCTTTTTCCCACTTCTACCCAAGTGAAATGTATTATTCATTTTGCATTAGCTTAATTTATAATACACTTGTTTAAATATTTTGCTGTGTGTTACATTTCTTGGGATCCAGTTTTCAAATGTAAAATAAATATTTTTTTTGTTTTGTTTTCATATTTCTAACTGTATGTAGTTTCTGTGTGGTGGAGACAATTCTCTTTAAAACAATCCTTAAAATAGATTTAGAACTATACCGATTCATGATGGTTGCATATATTAAAGCACTTTTTGATCAGAGAATGTCTAGTTTGGGAAGGAATTCCTTTTGTTCTTGTATTTTGTTTCCTGTCCTATATTGTTATTATATATGTTGAGAAAAGTGTTTTTATGAAGAAGATAATGATGGCTGAAATACAACTCCTACTGTTCATTACTTTAGATTTATCACAAGTAATCTGATAAAAATAAAAAGTTGAAGTATTTTAATGCCCAAATAAAAAGCAGATGTGAAATGGAAGTCCTAATGTTCCAATTTTTTTCATTTAATTTAACATGCAGGACCACTAAAAAGAACTGTACACTATAAAATAAATTAATATTTGCTTGAAAATATGTATTCATAAAGTAAAAACTATAATGTAGTTTTTACTTGGAATAAATGTATTCAAAGTACAATCACGACTCCCTAATACCCATTAAGAATAATAATTTTCTTGTAAGATAGTGTTAGTAAACAATTCAAGTTTAAAGCTTGAATTGAGTTTAAAGCAAAATGAGAAAAGTTTAAAGTTGCAAGTTTAAAGCAAAATGAGAAAACATAATTTTAGAGTTACTCAATTTTATTATCTTATTTACAATCTAATTTCCGTTATAAATTCTTATAAATATTACTTTGATAACTTGACATTTTTTGACACTTTCTTGATATTCTCAACTATAGTTGAGTTATAGTCCAGAAGGCCAAAAATTGCTCAGTGATTCACCTTGGATTAATAATGTTCTTAATGTTGCAATCCTTATACCCATTTTATCAAGGAGAATGTTTTATTAGACCTGTGAGGAAAATACATATAACACTGTTGTAAATTAGATGTTAAAACTTGCAACAAAATTGATTTGTACTGTAAATCCCATACATTTGTACTTTGCAACAATGCTTATGTTGTTCAAAGGTACCTATTTGTAACCAAGCAGTGCATGATTTCTTTCAATGAAATTTGAGTCTTTGCCTGAATTTTGCTTTCAGCTTGATCAGAAGAAAAGGGAAATGAAGAACTAAAACTAAAAGACAAGAACAAACATAAATGTAATTTAGTCTGTTTAAACTGTAGGCTGAACACTATTTGGACAAACTCTGTTACACTATTTGATAGAACTATCTCAAAAAGTGAATTTAAAAAACTGGAGAAAAAACTGAAATTCATAATCAGTAGAACTAAAAGAAAAATTGTTCACTTTACCTTACAATTTAATCTTATGTATGCCTACTCAGAAGTAACTCCCACTGGTCATCACAGGACTTATATCCCATTAAGTATGTACAGGATTGCAGCCTCACAAATGTTAAAAGATCGATCATTTCTATTTATTATTACACAGACTAAAACACAAGATTTTGATTCATGCTTTTAGCTGTTATTTTAGAATATTAACTTGATATGTATTTAATTCATTTACTAATTGCACCTTGCCTTTTTCCAGGGCTCTCTTTCAATGTAAATTCTAACCTGCCACTGAAATGAAAAGCATCAAATGATTTAGGACAGAAATACTACTGCAACCACTTTTTAATTATACTGTTTTACAATATTACAATAACATTTCAACTTTGGATCACTTATTTTCTTCAGAGAGTATCAAACTAGTACTCTTACATTGTCACCTTTCCCCAGCAATGCTGTAATTCAGTGTTAGCTTAATAAATAGATGTATTAAACACCTACTTGCAATCCATCTTTTGTTGTTACTCTGCAGCTGCTTCATTGGTTTGATTTTTAAAGGACATTGAAAAAGTATATAACTGCCTATGGCCCTGGCATTCATTGAGACAATAAACAAAGATTTGCCTGTTCTTTTGACATCATGCAATACATGTTAACAAATGGGTATGTTGAGCTTCATAGTACATTAAAACCAATATTTTATCCAAAATATGCAAGAAGTAATGTAAAGTAATATAAAGACTGAGTTGCCCATATTGAATTAGAAGATAGCAAATCATGAGTCATTAGGTATGGGCAAGTGAAAGGCATTATTGCATTCCTATCTCTATAGTGAAAAATTAACATCTCTGGAATTAAACAATTTGAGTGGGAATTGTGTCAATAAAGTTGAAAACACTTGCTAGGATTGTGGTCCCCTTTCAAGAAATTGTACAGAAGGAAAACATAGGGAACCAAAATATGTGCTAAATTTCACAAAACATGACATTTTTCTTCTGGGAGTAGGCAGTGTTACGTGTTCTTAAGCACAGCAATCTCTCCATAGTTGATTTTCATTTTATTTACTTTTATATATTTTTGTAGAAAACAATGTCTTGAAAGTACATATAGTAAAAAATAAAACAGTATCTTGCAGCCTCATCTGCCTACTATAAAGTCCATTGCAAGAAACTGCTCTAAGGTCTGAACCATAGTTCTAATGTGAAAACATTGTGTATACAACATTTAATGGATGAATCATTGTTATAAAAAGTGTGAAGATAATGTTGACCCACATTTTAGACATATACAACTATCAAGCCATTAACAATGAAAGAATAGCCAAATTTATACTAATTGCATGTTTAATGCTGACTCCATTCAGTATAATAATTGTTGACATCATAAAAGAAAGGTTTTAACAAGAAATGTGAATGATTAAATTAGTTACAAAACTTAAATTAAATATGCTATGCCAACAAAATTATTGCCTGGCTACTGTTTAATAGATTGATCTATTTGATATTTAATTGCTCTTATACAATTTAATGATTTAATAGCTGTTATACAATGACACAATATCACTATTACCTTGACATTTTCTGCCAAAACACCAGAGTTAAATCATTTGGGATTTGATATGGAAATGTATCTATTGAATAATGTTGCAGCATTTTTCCAGATGTCTCAGAGAATTAAAAACAAAACATTCTTAATTATAGAAGAAAATTATACTTACACTATTTAAAATAAATTAGTTCTATCACAACAATCCATCACTCTCTGTTGAAGAAAGTCTTCAACTAGCAGACAATTTGAATAAGTTCTACTGCAGGTTTGAGAAACAACTACCACTACCTACTGCTAACAACCCTACTTCAGTCACATTAACAGCAGATATTACCTCTAGAACCACATCCATCCCTCCTCCTGGGACCTCCTCTCCCCCTAGGCTCTTACCACCTTCTGGGCCCCCACCTCTGATGATTCTAGAAAAATATGTACAAAGTCTCCTTCAAAAACAAAAACAAAATCAGGAAAGCACCTGGCCAAGACAATGTGACCCCTTCCTGCCTGAAAACCTGTGCTGCACAATTGGCCCCTATCTTCACATAGATTTTCAATAGATCATTGGAGCTGTGCTACATCCCTTCCTGCTTTAATATCTGTAGTCACAAAGACCTTTGAGAGGCTGGTGCTGACCCATCTGAAAGCCATCACAATCCACTGTTGAACCCTCTGCAGTTTGCCTATTGGGCAAACAGGTCAGAAGATGATGCTGTCAATATGACACTATATTATATTATATCCTGCAACATCTTGACTCCCCAAAGACCTATGCATGGGTCTTTTTTGTGGACTTCAACCCAGCATTTTACACCATCATCCCAGACATTCTTCACTATAAACTGTTCCAGCTCACTGTACCTGCCCACACCTGTAAGTGGATAACCAGATTTCTGACAGACAGGAAGCAACAGGTGAGACCAGGGAAGATTATATCCAATATTCGGAAAATCAGTACTGGTGCTTCTCAAGGATGTGTGTCTCTCCACTACTTTTTTCCCTCTACACCAATGATTGCACCTCTATGGACCTCCATGTCAAAATTTTAAAGTTTTCAGATGATACGACAATCATTGGATTCATTCAAGATGGTGATGAGTCTTCATCCAAATGGGAAGTTGAACAACTGGCTCTGTGGAGCAATCAAAATAACTTAGAGCTGAATACAGTTACAAGGAGAAAAATGTCTTGTTTTATGAAATTTAGCACATATTTTGGTTCCCTTTATGTTTTCCTTCTGTACAATTTCTTGAAAGGAGACCACAATCCTAGCAAGTGTTTTCAACTTTATTGCCACAATACCCACTCAAATTGTCTAATTCCAGAAATATTAATTTTTCACTATAGAGATAGGAGTGCAATAGGAAGTCCCTGTTTCACCTCTTCTTAACATACTCAGCAACACAGTATAAGCAGTACAGTCCTTCAAGTTTCTGGGCTGTATAATCAACCAAGACTTGAAATAGATGGCGACTATTAGCACCAATTAAGAAGGCACAACAGATGTACTTCCTGTGTCAGCTCAAGAAGTTCAACCTGCCTCAAGAGCTGCTGATACAGCTCTACAGAGGAATAATTGATT
>JANHZU010006229.1:40566-51656 GCA_032468055.1 Acrochordus granulatus | reverse complement strand
GTGTCAGCTCAAGAAGTTCAACCTGCCTCAAGAGCTGCTGATACAGCTCTACAGAGGAATAATTGATTCTGTCCTTTGTTCATCTATAACTGTCTGCTCTGAAACCATGCAGGACAGGTACAGACTCCAACTTACAGTCAAGACTGCAGAAAGAATAACTGCAGTTAACCTGCTTTCCATAGAGGACCTGTATTTGAGAGAGTCAAGAAAAAGCAGAGAAGATATCTGCAGACCCCTCTCACCCTGGACACAACTTGTTTGAATCTCTTCCCTCTTGTAGGCACTAGAGGGTATTGCATACCAAAACTACCAGACACAGGGAGAGTTTTTCCCCTTGCTATCATTAAACTGAATGCTTGACTCATGCTATATGATAAAACACAAGTGCAAAGAATTCTAAATTAACCAAGAAATGCTGTCTAATGTTTATATGTACTTATCAATAGATCATGGTTCTATTCTACACTTTATAATATTCCCTTTCTACTGACTGCATACTTTGTATGCACACTTTCCTGCTGAATACCTAACTTTGTTTATGTATGTTATTATTTTATTTACTGTTGTCTTGCAAGTAAACTGAAAGCTGCTATACCAGAGTCAAATACCTTGCTTGTCTATCCATGCTTGGCCAATAAAATATCTGAATCTGAACTATAATTGTGAGGAGCAGCAATGTGTTGATTCTGCATGCAAGCACATGTGCAATGCATCACAAAGTCATGCTTGCTATTTTGCTGATTCTGATTCCACCATGCAGATGCCCATGATGATAAGGGCTAACCCATATTTTCCATTGTAGATTTTATTTTTTTCAAACAAAAATCTGTATGAATAAACAAACATTTTAACTGTAGAATAGCAAAGAGAAAGAAAAATAAAAAATAGAGAAAAGTATAAAGGCAAAACAAACATGGGGGAAAAGGAAAAAAGTAAGGAAAATGTACAAGAGATGTATTAATGGATACATTTCCATATTAAAAAGTTCTACATAATTATTATATATCAATTATTGCTAGCTATATTTCACTATAATTATCCATAGCTTACCAGTGCTATGTGTTCTACTCATAAGTTGCTCATAAAATCATTTTTGCAAACCATTGACTAGTTAAGGCCACAAAGTTTCTCTATTCAGTGCTGGGGAATAAATATTTGTATAAGTGGATCAGTGTTAGGGATCACTGAAGAGTTTGACCAGCCTGAGGCTGCCCCACAGGAGCCAGCTGAAGGAAGGCCTCCTCGGGTGCAGGCTGAGTCAGCAAATCCAGGCCTGAGCTATCCATGGTACTGAAGCAGCAGGGAGCAAAGAAAACCAAGCGGAGAGGAAGTGTGTCTCAGCAAATTAGCCCAGCAGCTTGACTGGTTCTTTGTGACACTCAACACCTCCTCCACCACCAGCCCCTGGAAAGCAGTCCTAATGCTGCCTTGGATTTTCTGCTAATGACATAGATGTAACTCAGTGTGAAGTATCACATTGTTATAATTCTTGCATCATATCAATACAAAGAGTTCCCACATATATGAATTCCTTATATGTATTTTATCATATAAAATATATTTGAAGATTTTGGTGATAATGACACATTTAGGATGAATTGTTCCTATAGCAGAAAAAAACCCTGAAATACCAAGTAGTCATTCATTTGTATCCTCCAGAGAAGAATAACATTAATTTCTAATAGAGTCAAGCTTCATAAAGTTTTACCATACCCATTTCACATATGTTTACTTTAACATCTCTAACTCTGGATGATGTAGCATTGCCCCAGACAGACCCTGTGCACAATCTGGGGTCCCCCTGGACTCACAACTCTTGCTCAAAGAGCAGGCAGCAGTCGCATCTAGGAGGGACTTTGTGCAACTTCATGTTGTGCACAATTGTGTCCTTTCCTGGACCAGGAATCTCTACACTCAGTCACTCATGCCCTCATCATCTCTTCATTGGACGACTGCAATGCACTCTACATGGGGCTACCCTTGGAAGATGCAGCTGGTGCAGAATTGCTGCTACGTGGCTGGTTCTAGGGGCCCATAGAATGGCCCATGTAAAACCTCTTTTTCATGAACTGCATTGGCTGCCAGTTTGCTTCTGGGTGCAATTAAAAGTGTTGGGTTTGACCTTTAAAGCTCTTTATGGCATGGGACCAGAATACCTGAGGAATCATCTCACCCCAATGGTATCCCCATTGTCCATCCACCCCACTAGAATCAGCAGAAGAGACCTACTGAGGATCCCATCAGCCAAGGAATTTCAGCTGGCAGGATCAAGAAGAGCCTTTTCTGCTGTGGCTCCTGCTCTGTGGAATATCATCCCCCCAGAGGTGAGGTCTGAACCAACCCCTTGCAGCCTTTTGAAAGGGCCTTAAAACCTGTTTTTACCTGCTGTCTTGGGTCACCAATGGGGTGTATAATGTAGTATAATCTTGAAAGTGGCTGGAGGTTTATTACCAACCTCCTTCCCCCATACACACACACACACACACACACACAGTGGAACCTCACAAGATGAGCGCCTCACAAGATGAGCAAAAAAATTAATAAACCCTTATTCCACTAGACTAGTGGTGACTCACAAGACAAGCAAACTTTGCGCGATAACTTATGCATCATCAGTCAGCGTGCTCTGTATTTCCTGTTCAGGCAGCAACCGCGCAAGAGTTCTGCCAACGCTGCCATGTGGTTTACTCCATTACCGTTCAGGCAGCAACCGTGCGAGAGTTCTGCCAATGCTGCCATGTGCAGTTTACTCTGTTACTGTCCAGGCAGCAACTGCGCAAGACCTTCTGTTGATGCTGCCACGTGCAGTTTACTCCATTATTGTCCGTGTGCTCTGCCTTGAGCAGCAGCGGATCCTCCAAGCCAGAAGGGGGCGCCAGATAGCAGCCGGTCTAGCAGCAGTCAAGGCCAGAATCTGCCTCAAAGCAGATCCGTAAGTGCTGGTTAGTTTGCTCTATTTCTGCTTTATATTGTGTGCTTATCATTGTTATTTGTTTCAGATTTTAGGGACAATCATTTCTACATCAAATTCCATGGAAAATGGTTTTTTTGGTGAATATTTTTTGGGGCGTGGAACAGATTATCTGACTTTCCATTGTTTCCTATGAGAAACCTCGTTTCACTTTAAGAGCATTTCACACTAAGAGCGCTCTTCCGGAACGGATTAGGCTCGTCTTGTGAGGTTCCACTGTATATATATATTCTCGCTCCTCCCCTCTCTGTCTGGCTGTTTTTTATTGATTTTTAAATGCTTTTTATTATTATTTATTATATATTGTTGTTTTTGTGTTTTTATTGTAAGCCACTGAGAGTCGTACGGAGTTTGGCGGCATATAAATTGAATTAATTAAATAAATAAATATTCATAGTGATAGTTAAGATACCATTCATGGCAACTCTTTTTGTACATTCCTGTGCTGTCTAGTTTGGCTTTTCAAAGACATATAATGTATTATGAATTGCAATGTGCTTTAAGAAAATTTAAAAAGTATATTTTAATCATGGAATCTATTAAAACTCAATGGGAGATTGAGAAGCATAAGATTGGCAATGTAAGGGTCCTTTGTAGGTGGCTTATGTAATAAAGTAGCATGCAGAAGTGGGAATAACTCTGCAGCACATCTCAAATCAATAGTATGATCAAACATATTATTGTCACCTTGATAATAAGGTGCATATTTCTTCTGCATATTCTCTGACAGGAACTGCTGCAAAAGGTGCATATTTCTTCTGCATATTCTCTGACAGGAACTGCTGCAAAACCAAAGCATTGTTCAAAACCAAGCTCCAAACATTCCTGAAGGTGCAAAATGTTAAACAGTTTGGAGAAACATGACACTTGATCATTTTTAATACCTGTATGATGTTTTAAGTCCCAACCCACTTCAAGGAATTATTTAAATCTGTATGCAAATTATGTACATAGTAGATTGCACTGTGCAACACAACATGACTTTCATGTGATAGACTTCACTTAGAATAATTTAATGCTTTCTTTTTTTATGGCTACTTCTTCTGTTATGATGGACTTAACAATGTAATGTTAAGTAGTAACATAGGACATTTCTACATGGCTACTAATATTACCCTTTTCACCCTCTGCAAGAGTTTTCATTCAAGTTTCTTCTTTGTTTTGTTTAATGAGGTAATTAATGAGGAAATGGGAGAATCAGTACTCTAATTGGTGCTCTGTCTGCAAACTTGCTCTCCTCCTTTTCATACTACAGGTCAAGGAGACCAATCCAATAACTGGAGTCAGATCAGAAAAGCTAGCTGTTCAATCATCTCTGAAAAATGAGATAGATACTAAAAAAGCATCCTCAGTCTTGCAACATGACATGCTTACAGAAATCCCAAGAGTTGGGGTGAATCAAAAGTTTTCCAAATGGAAAGCCATTCTGCTTAGAAGTCCAAAGAAAATGCTGCAAAAAATATTTTTGTAAAATTTCCCTTAGCTGATTGTGAACTGGCTCATCTTTCCAGTACCTGTACAATTAGCCACAAATCATAGGATCATAGTTACACCATTCTCAGATTGCATAACCCCACATATTTCTGTGTGGATTTATTGTGGATTTGCAACTGGAAAAATATATTTAAGCACTTATTTTAAAAAAATAAGTAATATTTTTATTACTAGGTAACATTTTCAAGCTAGGGGACATTTATTCTCCAACTTTCTGCATAATTGAATCATCTTACATAAATTAGCAATAGTTTAAAGGTATCTCTTCTATAGGTAAAGGTAAAGGTGACCCTGCCAGTTGTGACCAACTCTAGGGTGCAGTGCTCATCCCTGTTTCCAAGCCGAAGAGCCAGTGTTCGTCCTGGGACACTTCTGTGGTCATGTGGCTGGCATGACTAGATGCCAAAGGCGCACGGACACTGTTACCTTCCCCCCAGAAGTGCCGGTACCTATACATCTACTTGCGCTTGTGCACTTTCGAACCACTAGGTGGGTGGGAGCTGAGGCAGAACAGCAGGTGCTCGCCCTGATTATTGGCAACGCCGGGTCTTAAGCTCAGGTGGTTGACTTTCCAGCCAGCAAGCCGAGCTCTTAACCACTTGTGCCACTGTGCCTCTTCTATATCAATTATTAAAAACATTAATGGTTATTATGAAAACTGCATTCCTATAAAGTTAACTTACAGTATTATTATTCTAAATCTATTAATTGGAAAAATTCAGCAAACTCCCCTATTTTTTAACACCTCTTATATGCAGTTTATATTAATACATCATTTGAAAATAATTATCTCCAAATTTTATATATAGGTTTGCCATAATATTATTATAATTCTACAATATATGTCTATATATAGACTTGCATATCAAACTGTACAGATCTTCTAAAACCTTGCCTGCTGCTTACAGAATTCTTCAATATAAATATGAGAAAAATGGCTGAATAGATAAAAAGATTCATTCCATCAAAATTATGCTCATTTGTTGAGTCATCTGTGTTTTTCAGGAAAAAAATTAAGAGCAGAATCTGTGTGCAAGTTCTATTGCATTTGCACTGTGTATTCCAAATCTATTCCACAGGATTTTTCAGCCTCCTAGAACAGAGTTTGAGGGTTTATGTAGGAGCTGCAGAGGGAAGTAGAATGAATGGAAGTTCAGCTGCAGACATGATGTTCAACTCACAAATTTCTTGTTAGCTTGGGACTTTTTCTACATGTTTGTTTAATTAAGCTTTAAATAAAGTGTTATTAGCTTACAGTTTTCCTGGAATCAAACCATAATATTTGATAATTGGAAAGTTGGCTTTCATACTTAATCCATTCATCAGCCACCCAAATTGTAATACAGAGTACTTTATTCATTTATTTCTCTATCAATCAGTCAAATTTAGATATAGCCCATCTCACTCACCAAGTATAGACAGAAGGCAATAACAGCAAGTTTTTTATAGCCTTTTCAAGCCAACTGACCACTTCCACAACTTCTAATCAGCAGGTTAGTTGAAGCCTAGCCCACCATCTGAAGGCCAACTTTGTCTTTTTGGGCAGGCTCCAATGAAGCACTGGTGTTAAAAAGTTAAAACAAGCTAGGACGTAGAGCTGACAGGAAACAAGGAAGTGTTCTTGGGCACATTGGTGCCCGTTGGCATCATCTTGGCTGTCTGTTTTAGAACTATTACTTTGTTAGGGTTACAGAAATAGGCTTAAGCTGCAGGTATTTAACTTACTCAGATTACAGAGTTGCTCAGGAATGCATTTTAAGTGTATCAATATTTACTTATTAAACATTTAAGTACCTGAGAATAAGTCACACTGAATTTGATAGAGCATCCTATGTAAGTGTTTAGGGTAAAACTGGGTGCAGCCCAATTCTGCAGTACATTTGAAAAACAAAGACATTGAGGTTTGGCCTGATCTAGTCTGGTCTGGAAAGGAAAGGATAACATAAGGTGATAAAGAGATTGAAAGACAAAGGGATACTATTTGGGAGTATTTATTTAGTCAAAGGATTTATCTGGCCACCTATCTCATATAATGACTCTAGGAAGCTTGTAACAATCCATAAAACATAGTTTAAAACATACCCTTCCCCCAAGAGCTAGACCAAATATCTTCACAGCTCAATCTCTCCCCTGCATTCTAGTCCAGTGCTTGGGGGAACAGCCAGGTCTTCACAGCCCTCTGGAAGCCTAAAAGGGGAGAGGTCCCTCTGATCTCCAGTGAGAGGTTCTTCAAATAGATCAGCCATCAAGAAGGCACAGCTCTGAGATCCCATCAGATGGCAACATTTAATGGAGGGGGGCTGGCACACATCCACCCATTTTAATCTAGCAGGATGGGCACATACCTTCAGGGAAAGGCAATCCTTCAGGTAACCCAGCTCTGTGCCATGTAGGGTTTTAAAGGTGATAACCAGTACCTTGGATTGCATCTGGAAAGCAATGGAAGCCAGTGCAGCTCATGAAGCAGTGGTGTAACTAAGATGAACAGTGGGGCACCCAAAACTGTGCATGCTGCTACATTTTGAACCAGGTGCAGCTTCCAAGTTGAATCTTCCAGGACAGCTCCTTGCTATTTGTGGGAACACAATAGGTATGGGGGAGAAAGCATAATCTTCAGCACCCTCTCTGGCTAGGATTCCACTCCCTGCATCTCTCTCAAGGGGAAAAGTGCATCTTGTGGTGTTTAATGATTTCAGTCTGGCAGCTCAGCCATTGCTGAGAGATAGAGAAAAGTTGACAGCTTTACCAAAGTAAAAGCTTTTCATTGAATTGACTGAGAGAGAATTGAGGTTTGAAGAATGAAGAAGGGGAGAAGTGGACTGAATCTGAACAGGCCATGATGGAGGAGTCCAGCACAGAAGAAGGGATTAAGCAGCAAAAAGAGAGTGAAAGACATTGCTATGTAAGACCTTTGCAGAAACAACTGTTGCTGTAAGCATTTTATCAGGGAGGATTATTTATGTATATGCTGTGCCATGAAAATGCACTACAGTTTAAGCTTAGACTGTTGAGTAGGAACTGTTAGCACTGAGCTAGCCTCTCTGCAAGATATAAAGAGATTTGCCTCACTGAATTAATTAATTTGTTGTTATGTAAAGTTATTCTCCTAGTCTTTCACTGGGTTTTGTTGGGGAGGGAGCAAAATCTGCAAGATGCCTGGAATGATGTTGTGATGCAAGCTCTGTCCCACCTATACTTGCATAGGATGTCAAGGGATTTAAACAAAGGGTTAACCCAGTTTGCCATTTTGACACAGTCATCCATCTCCTGGATACTGCTGCTGTTTGTGGAACTGTATGGTTACAGTTCTTCTAATGCTAGCAGTTAAGTTGTTTTTAATAGTTTAGAAGAAGCTGTATATTTTTCATCTTGGGTGCCCCAGAAAGGAGAGAGAAATCCCAAGCAGGAGGAATCCTGAATGAATCCTCTTAGAGCCCAGGTCAGTTTCTATGTCAAAACAAGTCCTACAAGGATTTGGTTATGTTTGTAATATCCTGGCTAAAATGTCCAAAACTTACTAGTATTGTTCTTACATTAGCAAGGAATATGTCTGTGAAGACTCTCACTCGTCCAGGGTAAAAATATTACTTCTCATATTTTTATAGGTGGGAGACACTCTTCATCTGGCTCCTCTGATGAGACCTGTCCAGTATGGTAGAACCTCTGGCAGAGCTCTCATCTTCTTCAGAGCACACAAGCCCCCCAACCATAGCAAGGTGGTGCCTCACTGGGGGGATGGGAGATTATAGAGCCCAATTAACTGGAATCACCCACTATTTATCCTAGCAGCTAACAATGAAAAAATTAACATAACTACATGTCTTCTTTGGGGCCTTTCTGGAGGAAAATAAAGATGGTGGGCATATATATTTGATAGATTTCTGTATGCAAATTCTGAACCACAGGTCTGCGGCTCAGCAAAGACAATCCCTCATAATAACTTCACACATAGACAAAAGATGTCTGTTATATCTAGTAATGTTGCCAGACAGAGGCAGGGTTCCACACATGGGCAAAGCATATCCAAAGCCATCTTCTGGGCAAAGGCATACAAAAAACAGGCTGTGGCTTAAAAAGTTAGTTTTCCTACATTTAAGGTTCTCTCTCTGTGTGTATGCACATTTCCAATTAAGCTTTGCAGAATTGCAAGCTATGGCTCAAAAAGTTATATATTTTTCTGTGTTTAAAGTTCTGATTTCAAAAACTCAGTAAAATAAAACTTTGATAGGGCTTTCTTTATTGCAAAAGTGGTCAAAACAAGATTTGCTTCAAAGTACAGGTTTCAGTAGAGTCCTAGGGCTTCCAGAGATTAACAGAATCAAGTAAAGAGTTGTATTAATCATTAACTTTAGGGTCGGCAAGCAGCTTTTTTGGATGGGACATTTTCTACCACTAGAAAACCATTTTCATCCAACTAGAAAACATGTCAGATCCAGTAGGGTTTGTGATCTGATGACATCTGTACCACCTGGGGTTAATTGTCTGCTTTGATGACAATACTAATTAAACCTACTGATAAGCTCCCATTATCAATTAATTTACAATATATTATGGCCTCTCTGGGTTATACTATCCAGCTTTTAGGAACTTGTAGTCTGGGCACCATGGTTTAATCATGCCAGGAGGGCAGAAGAGAAAATGGAGATAATAACTAGATTTCCAGTTTTGCATTGTACTTACAGTATTCATCTGGTTAGCATAATTTGAAAGCTAAAGAACAAATAACCCAAAATTGTGGTGTCAGGAAACCACATTGTAGTATTAATGGACTGTCCCTTTCCACAGTTTTTATTAAACAGAAAGTGTTCTTGGGTGACACAGAGACCCTTCATGGTAAGGGATTCTCTGAAAAAGCCTCTCTGATCATTTAACTGTCCTATTCAATTGGAAAAGAAAGTGGTCATCATCCTTCCTTCAGCCAAAGGTGTCCTTGATTACAACTGAGTCATCCTCTCACTGTTCTTTGATGGCCATTAAGTGTGATTTGGAACCACAGTATACAATACTGTGACTCCACTGAAAAGACTGTGGAAGAAACAAAGGACTGCTTTCTTTTTGCTGTTCTTTTCAAGACCCCAATCCTTCTTATTAGAAAGGTTAGTGTATATACACATACAAACACACAAACAAATACTAAAGAGGTAGCCTCGTTACCCCTGAATTCCCAGGGATACTTAAGTAGTTGCTTTCTTTCAAAACCCAGAGAGTGTATTTCTCAATACTAATTAAAGAAACCTAAACTGCCCAATTAATGTTTAATGTAAGGCATGTGAAATATATAAAATAGTTATAATAAAGAATCCTTTAGGTAAATATAAAGGTTTCCCCTTCAAGTCATGGCTGATTCTAAGGGGTGGTGCTTCTAGCCAAAAAGCCAGCATTTGTCCACAGACACTTCTGTGGTCATGTGACTGGCATGACTATACACCGAGATGCACGGATGCTGTTAGCATCCCACTGGAGGTGATACCTATTTATCTACTTGCATTTTTATATGCTTTTGAACTGCTAGGTTGGCAGGAGTTAGACAGACAACAGAAGCTCGCCCCATTACATGTGGCACTTCGGTCTCGAACTTGAGCCATTGACCTTCTGGACGACAAGCCCAGAGTCTTAACCACTCGCACTACCACACACGCAAGAATATTTTTACACATGTGCTAATTTCCCTAATACAGAGCAAACAGAGCAGCTTCTGGAATGGGTAAGCTTTCAAGGTTACATGTGTCGCTTGGTGAGTATCTTGGTGAGATTTATAGCAGTGGGCTAATTGCCATGTCTTAATATGCTGAACATAGTAAGTATTTTATCCCAGCAATATGCTTTTGTTGCATGCTCATCCTACAAAGACTTCACTTCTACTTCAACAGCCAGGCTATCTCTCTAATAAACTACATTTGTTTCCAACATTTGTGACTCTTCATTATCAAATAGATGTTCGTTGATTGTGCTGACACTGAAAAACAGTATGATGGATTAAATTTTGGGAGAAGACAAAATGAGTTTACCTGAACAGAACTAGTCAGCAATTGCTCAGTTTACTCAACATGTGGATTGTGCTCAGAGATAAAAAGGAAAAACATTTTTTCCTTTTACAAAACAAAAGCGCTCAATTGAATCACCAAGCTTATTTTAGGTATATAATACTAACAAACACCCCTGTTCTATTAATTTACAAATTAGGGACATTAAGGAATTTAAAAGCATAAATCATATTAAAGGGGCTTCACTAAAGTGCAACTATTTTTGCTTACATCAGTAACTTGAATTCAGCAGCCAGTCCTTATCTATAATCTTACAGATATTTTCCTGCTTTGGAATTTACAGAACATCAAAAGTACAAAATTTTGAAAGGGAAGAAGAAGGAAAGCATGATAGCCAAAAGCTCTTCCAAAAGTATGCTCTGGCTTTCAATAAAAAGGTAAAATTTCAATAAAGATAAAATTTAAAATAAAGGTAAAATTTCAATAAAGGTAAAATTTCCTCTGCCAGTCGTGTCCAACTTTAGGGGGTGGTGCTCATTGAAGTTTCATAGCCAAAGAGCCATTATTTCCTGAAGACATTTCTGTGGTCATATGGCCAGCATGACTATACGCTGAGGTGCATGGGATGCTGTTACCTTTTC
>JANHZU010006229.1:25510-40466 GCA_032468055.1 Acrochordus granulatus | reverse complement strand
AAGACAGGGGGGCCTGGTGTAATGCAGTCCATGGGGTTGCGAAGAGTCGGACACGACTGCGCGACTGAACAACAACACATAATTCACTTGAGACAGTATACGCATAAATTAATGTGAATTAATTATCTGTATGTATAAAATTATTTTTAATCTTTCAGTAAATCCCAGAAAAGCAGTAATTTAGAAACCCAAAAAGTGCCATTATGAAAACCAGATCCATTATTTCAATCTATTCAGTTTTCTTCTGAATTTAAGACATCCCTGTTTCACTACCAATAGCAATAAAACAGGATCCCCTTGCTAGGTCATACAGAGCAATAGGCCAATTCCTAAATATTTTGGGTGGGAAAATAAAGCATCAATCCATGGAGGAAATAGCCTTTCAGCCTTTTCAGATAAAATTCTTCTGACAAAAAAATCTCTTTCCTACTGTACTAACAGTCCATATAGGATAAACCATATTCTTCCATTTCTCACTGATTTGCAGGAGAGCTAGCAACATTCTTGCAATTTTGGCTCTATTCTGTACCACTGGTTTTACTGGGCTACCAAGGCTTTGCTCACAACGGCACAAGTTTAAATATCCTGATGCTTGTTCTTCGTGATGAAGAAAACAGTAGAGTTACATTCCTTCCAAATATGGCAACTTCAAGCATCTGATTATAAATGCCCTTTCTGGGGAATTAATTGGATTAATATGTTTCAGTCACTGTCACTCCCAGAAAGTTCATTCTCCTCCTCTAGGTCTGCTGCCACTTCTTTCAAATCTGCAAAGAAATCTTCCCCATTGCCAAATGCTTTGCGACTTAAAGGCTTTAGTTGCTTATTTTTCTTCTTTTTTCTATAATCGTCCACAATCACTGAACCAAGTGAAGAGATGTCCCAGAATTTCACTTTTTGGTCATGGCCACAGCTGGCCAGGAATTGGCTCATATGACATTTAGCCAACTGTTCAATAGGCTCACCTATATGCTGCCCGACACTTCCTATCACTCGATTGGGCAAGATATTTACTGCCCTGAAATAAAGAAAAGCTTAATTAGCAAACAAAATGCCAGTTTCTTTGACTGGTATCCAGCCATATCCCAAATTCTTTTCAAAAATTTAACAAATAGCTAGTTGCTATTCTCCATATTGGCCCAGGAAACTAGGTAGAATTTTTCAAGAAGGATCTTGATCTTCTCAGTCTCAGTTGAGATCTATCATAACTTAAATATATGTTTGCCTTTGCTCATCTACTAAGAAGAGCTTACCCAGATCTTGCCCAGTTTATCTGCAGCCATTTAGTAAGTGTTTTCATATACCTACTCAGTATTAGACTCTCTTAGTAGAACTGTCTTATGATAGTCTCACCTAATGATGCCATCGGTGGAACCTGTGCATACAATGCTATCAGTTATGGGAACCATACAGTCTATGGATTCTGCTTTCAGTGCAAAACGGTCACTGGCGGCACCAAAACCATCCCAGTTGAAGAGGTAAATTGTTCCTTCGCTGGAGCCACAGGCTATTTTCTTTCCCCTCTGAGCAAGAAAAAAATACGAAATTTAGCCAGAAAAAAAGCATACAGTATCTTATTTTTCTTTGCTATTAACAAGATCTTGAAGTGCATTTAAAACAGAAAAAAAGTTATTTATTAAAAGCCTAAAGCATACTTTATTATATTTATATAATATATTAAATAATAAAGCATATTAATACAATAGCAAGAAAATAAAGCATATTAATACAATAGCAAGAAAATACTTTAAAGGCTTTTTTGAGTTTTGGTTCTTTTGAGTCAATGTTTTCTCCTGACAATTGCTTAGACTAGTTCCTGCATTTTTCTTGGCAGTTTTTCAAAAGTGGTTTGCCATTGTTTGCTTCTCAGGGCTGAGAGAAAGTGACTGGCCCAAGATTATCCAGCTGGCTAAGACAGGATTAGAGCTCATGGTCATGTTTAGCCTGGTGCATTAATGATTATGCAAAATTGGCTTTCATTAAAGACCTTGCTCCCATCCATATCAGAAATAGAGTAGCTCACTGGTTCATATCTGCAAATAGTCTTTTTTCCAAGGTGCAGTTGGATAACATAACTTACTTTCATCAGAGATATAGCCATTAAATCTCCATTCTGAGGTTCTGAGAGAAGCTCAAAGCGCCTTCTTCTAATGTTGAAGACTCCCATTGTTCCATCCCCACTGCAAGAAATAGGATGGTATAGTATTTATTTATAAAACCACCTCTCTCTGGAATTTGACAGTTCAGGAATGGAGCATTCTGGGGAATTCCAAAACATTTTGCTCTCCACTGGACCATGTAACATGTAACTCTTGTTGTAGTTAAGTTTTTGAAAGTAAATTTATTGTTCAAGATACCTTGGGTATAACGTTTTCAATTATTTCCAATATTTTAGACACTTCATATGTATCAGATTTGAGGAATTTATTTCTGGAAATTGCTGATCCACTCCAGAACACTCCACTTCTGTTTCAGAAGAATGGAATGTTCTGGACCTCTCCAGAAACGTTCCATTTCTGAATCGCTAAATCCTATACATAACTATTTGCCTTCTGGCAGATTCTCATAAAAATCTTTACACAATATAATTACTGTTACTTCAGAACTGGCTCTAGGCAGCTCTGTATTTATGTCAATGCCATTACAACAGTGAAAAGCATAACATCAGAAGAGATTGTGACAGTTTGCATCTTAAAGCTGTTAGCTACCCTTAGAGGAACAGCTAAAGCATATCCACTACATGCAAAAGTGCCCCACCAATCCACTGAATTCACAGGAGAATGCAGTAGCACCTGGTAGTAAGAAGCAGTTTCTTGTTTCTATCTAGAATCATATCACTTATGTAGTCTTCATGCTGCATCATTTCCATGATGGAAGTGCCCTTGCGCAGGTCCCATACTTTCAACATTCCACTATCATCTCCGGTGGCAAACAAATGCTCATCTATCACCAACAGGCTGTTCAAAGCCGAGCTGTGGAAATTTGAGTAGAAGATCCGATATTATGAGATAACTTATTTGCAGAGCTGTTCACATTTTTTGAAGTATCTCATCGATATAGCTTTTCTACACCATTAACTAATTTATTCTGAAGAGGGGGTTTAAGTAGGCATTAACAAATCTGATTTCATTATTCTTTCTCTACTCAATGAAGGATTTATGTCAAGGGAACAAAATTAAAAAGAGGAAATAATCCCTCCTTTTCTAAAAGATGTCAACATTTACCACCACAATTGCAAACAAGAATCCCAAATTAAAGGGAACAGAAGGACATGTTGGAGTGTAATATCTTGCTCTTAATAAGTTTACTATAAGTTTACTCCCTCTCAATAAATTTGCTATTATAAAATAATATGAATTCTAATGTTGCAACTGAAGACTGATGAATTAATAATTTCACCAGAAACCTCAAAAAAGTTCTTAAGTATGAACCCAGTCCAGCTCATGCTCAAGAATTTTAACACAATGGAAATAAAGAACTGCTACTAAGAAAAATAGCATCCCAGGAAATATTTTGTTACTAAGGCTACAGAATGGCTAGGAACTAATTCAGATACCTACTTGTGAGCCTTCAAGAATCGTGTCACAAGACAGCCTTCCTCCACATTCAGGATATGAATAGATTTATCCTTGGACACTGTGAAAAGTTCTGGAATACAAAGGGGGAAATCCATACCATTACAGAAGACCAGATTCCAAAGGGCAGCTTTTCCTAACCTGGTACCTTTCTGAGTTTTGGACTTCAATGCTTCACCCTGGCTGAGGATTTTGGGATTTGCATGTATTACCTTAAAATATGCAACATCATCTATAAAAATTTAGTCTCTTTTTCTTAGCTCTTCTGCAGTCTTTAGTCCTTACGAATCTATAATCCGGAAAGAAAGGCAGCTTGTATCATTCTAGTTGGCTATATCTTGATTCAAAAATATTCTTGTTTTCACCAGCTACATAATTAGAAGATATCTGGCAGGTTCTGTTGCAACTACTATATACAAGCTATACTTGCTATGTTTCTCATTAGATTTTTCATGACTATGCAGAACACCCAAACAGGATGTGACTATCAGCTTTCTACTGTGAGTGCAGTATTTCCGAAAAAGAATCCCACTTACTACTCACCCCAATAGGCTTACAAAGAACACTGTGTGTGCTCATTTCCTACTATGGTTATCAAAGATATGATAAAACCAAAATACTTACAAAAAGGCCAAGGACTCAGAACTGAATGAGCACTGTTTAGAACAAGTAAATTTAATGTTTTAATGATTTAAAGTACAGTGGTGCCTCACAAGACGAGATTAATCTGTTCCGGAAGAAAGCACTTCGCGTGAAATGCTCATAAAGAGAAACGCAGTTTCCCATAGGAAACAATGGAAAGTCAGATAATCGATTGCACACCCTCGGCTGCTTCTGGTCTCTTTAAGAGGGCCTTTTTTCTCTCAGCTTTTCCGGGTGCCTGGGTGGTTATTCTTAAAGTGGGCAGTTATTTTTATCTAGCACTTATTGCTTCTTCCCTCTGTACTGTGAGGGAGAAGTGACTCTGTGTGTGTCTGTGCGCGCACGCGTGTGGCTTTAAGAATATCCCGGTGCGAAGGAGAGGAAGCGGAGGGACTTCCTGGAGATTGAATCGGGAGTCTCCGGAGTTCTCTCTCTTGAATGCCTTTCACTAAATTTATGCTGTTTACGCAGCGAGAGAGGAGAGCTCCGTTGGGAGATTTCCCATGTGAGCTGATTGCACGGTGCTCATTGCGATCAGGAACGTAGGCAGAACACTGCCCGCATGGCAATGGAGTAAACCGTGTGAGAGGAGGGATGGTACAACGCACGCATGCTGCTTCCGGTATTGCAATGGAGTAAACCACGTGAGAGGAGGGATGGTAGAATGCACGCATGCTGCTTCCGGTGTGGCAATGGAGTAAACCACGTGACAGGAGGGATGGTAGAAGGCACGCATGCGGCTTCCGGTATGGCAATGGAATAAACCGTGCAAGAGGAGGGATGGTAGAACGCACACACGGGGTTGCTGTCTGCAACAATGGAGTAAAGCATGAGGTAAGAGTCAGCAGAACTCTCGCGTGGAGTTGCCTGAACTGGAAATACAGAGCGTGCTTACTGATGACGTGCAAGGTTTGGCACGAAGTTTCCTCATCTCATGAGTCGCAGCTCGTCTTGTGGAATATTTTTTTATTAAATTTTTTGCTCATCCTGCGAGTTTCTTGTCTTGTGAGTTACTCATCTTGTGAGGTACCACTGTGTAGCAAAAAGATTTACGTAGATATGTTAAATCCTCCCGTTAATGGAGGGAGACAATTAGACATCAATTGTCTCCTGTTAACAATGTAACTTTGACTCATCTTCACAAAAGCCTTTCAGCCTCCTCTGATATATAATTGTGCTGATCCTTAAGGGCAAAACTAGTCTCTGAATCTTTTATTGCTTAGCATTGTCACTCTGTTTACCTGTTATGTGAGAAGTTTTTTCTGGTGTGTCCTGTATCCTGCCTTGTGAGAAACGTATATATTCTTGCTACCTCTTTCCCTTCCACATGGAATTGAGAAAATCTCCTGGATAGGAGAGGAAACATTTTCCAATTATATCAAATAATAAAAGCCCAGTTGCCTTTTTGAGAAAGTTTTGTATATTTTTTGCAATTTTGCTGTAGTTGAGAGTTTCATGCTGAAGTCCTAGGCATTCTTACATAAAATTAAGCCCAAAATTGTAGCTCTACATATAGGCATGTCCTCCAGTTCCATGATTTCTAATATTTGATTCATCTATATCCTGAAATTACTGCACAGGATTGCCCTCCTACTTTCCATTGGTAAGGAAGTGCCATATAGATCTGAATATTATGAATGGAGAATGAGAAATAGGTGTATCAATGTGATAAACCTTGATATTTGTAATGCTTAGTCCTAAATTTATGATTTATTTGTATGTTTGTGTGTGTATTTATGTGCATATATATATACAAACAGCATTCAACCAAAGGATTAGATAGGCATAAAGCATAAAATTGCATAGGAATAAAGTTCCATAAAACTAAATTAATGCATACACATCTAACACTCTATTACTTCTCAATGTAAGAAAGATAAAATCATAGAAAACGATGAAAAATAAAATAAAGGCATAAGTTAAGAAAAAGAAATATAACCAAATTTAGTTTATACCAACGCGATGTATTATATCTCTCAAACCATTATTGCTTCCATCTACATGTACTCACCACTTTATAGATTGCCTTTTGTTCTATAAACTTCTCACCTCTTTCTTGAAGATCTCAACTTCATCCAGCTGTGATTATGTTTTTCCTTTCATTTTAGCCTATTCACTCTTCCTTCATGTATCTGCTTGCTCATCATTCCTTCCCTTAGACAAGCAAACTTCACATACTTCTTTCATACTTCTCTATACAATCCACATTCATCCTTTACACCAGCTGTTCTTTAAACAAACACACTTCCTAAATAATCCACTTTCACTACATTCAACTTCCTTTTATGTTTCTCCCAACATAATCAGTTCCAATTTCCATATATGATTACACAGTGTTTCTTAACCTGAGCAACTCTAAGATACATGAACTTCTACTCCCAAAATTCCACTATGGCTGGCTGGAGAATTATGGGAGTTGAAGTCCACACATCTTAGAGTTGCCAAGGTCAAGACATTATTGACATACTAAAATAAGCAGAAGCACATTCTTATTCAAAGACATTAACCATTCTTTCCTTAAACATTTTTCCTTGTATCAGATGCATATCACCCACTACCTCTACTAGCATTTGCATGTCTTAACATTTCTTCAGCTTATCCCCTTATATACTGTATATACTAATTCATTTACTGTATGTCACATTTATGTATAATTCATAATCATTCATCTTCCCTGTCAGATACAATTATCTGAGTCTTTGTTATCTTAATTTTCAGATCCATACTCTTTGACATATCAAACAATGCATCTAACATTCACTGGAAAAGCATTCAGGTTTTCAGTATTGTTTGCACACAAAAGTACTTAATTATTCACATGCACAGCCAGCAGACCATTAATATCATCACAAGCATTCTTTATCATTTATCCCTAAATATATTAAACCACCAAAAAGCCATTATACTTCCCTGTCTTACTTCTTGCTTAGTTGAATTATCAATTAAGATCCCTTTATGTATGTTTTATTTCCATCATCCAGTATGCCAATATGTCACATTCAGCATCCATCAACAGTTCTAATTCCTTATTCATGCTAATTATTTTAGAATTCCATTCATATTTTTTCTAAATCAACAAATATGCAGTAAACTTTCTCACACTGAGACATTTCTCAAATACACATTTACTAATTCCTCTATACATTAGTCTTTATATTCATAATTGTTATTTTCATATCCACTTGTCAGGTAAGATGGAGTCTCCACACATCACATTAGGCAAGTGACACAGTCATTTCATAAGAAAAATGCCCCTGTATTTTAATTTTTTCCAGTTAACAGTGTATCACTTACGAAATTTCAGAACTGTTCTTAGATCAGAACTGCAAATATAGCTCAATCTTAATCAGTAAACTGAATTGGTTTATCTGCACTTAGCATTTTATTTGCTATGGAAAAGCTAAAACACCTATTTTCTCAGAAGAAAGTTTTTAGCATTTGCTCTTTCCCTGCCATTCTGATCTTAGAAGCTTAGCATAATCAGTGCATAGCCTCAGTACCTTTTTGGAATTTATATTGAAGAAAAATGTATGAATATTTTAAATATTTGGATCTTTTCTCAGTAGCCCCCATGTATTTGAATCATAAATGAATTCCACTGCAATGCTAAGGTTGTAATTATTAAATCAACTAAAATATTCTAGGCCCTTGTTTAACATGCAAAAACATATCTGAAGTTCCAAAGAAAGAGCAGACAGAATGAGAAAACTGGAGGAGGAAAACAAGGTCCAGTATTCCCATAGGTTCTAATTTCTCTGCTCTTGCTAAATTGTATCCCTAAGTGGAATTCAATAAAGTTGTGGACTGCCAACCTTTTTAGTCATTAGTAAAGAACATATACCCCTCACAAAGGTTCACATGTCTTCCAGCACATTCCAAATGGAAGCATTCATATCCTACAAGTACATTTCTGCCAAAACGGTATTTGATACAGATAGAGATACAGATTTAGATACAGGTACTTTATTGGCCAAGCATGATTAGACACACAAGGAATTTGGCTTTGGTACAGAAGCTCTCAGTGTACTTGCAAGACAACAGTAAATAATAACATAAACAAAATAAAAGTGTATATATTCAAACAGAAAAGCGTGCTTCTAAATGTGCAGCCAGCACAAAAGGAAATAAAGAATAGAGCTATAACTTCAATCTATTGATAAGTATGTTTACACTTTAGAAAGAACTTCCAGATTAATTTAAAATTCCTTGCACTATAATAATCGCTGTGTGCTGTCATATAGCATCAGTTACATGTTCAGCTGAATGGTAACATGGGGGAAAAACTATCCCTGTGTCTGGTTGTTTGGTGTGCAATACCCTATAACACTGTCCAGAGGGAAGAGGTTCAAAAAATTATGTCCTGGGTGAGAGGAGTCTGCAGGTATCTTTTCTACCCTTTTCTTAACCCTCTCAATAAACAGGTCCTCCATGAGGGAAGGCTGGCTGCAATTATTCTTTCTGCAGTCCTGTTTGTTGGAGTCTGTACCTAACCTACATGGTTGCTGCACTGAACCAGATAGTTATTGATGTATGTAGGACAAACTCAGTGATTCCTGTAAATTATATCAGCAGCTCTTGAAGCAAGTTGAACTTCCTAAACTGGCGCAGGAAGTACATCCTCTGTTGTGCCTTCTTAATGATGGTACTAAGGTTAGACATCCATTTCAAGTCTTAGGAGATTATAGAGCCCAAAATCTTAAAGGAGTGTATTGCTAATACCTGTTGCTAAATATGGTAAGGGGGTGAAATAGGGGACTCCACCTAAAATCCACTCTCATCTCCAGTTTTGAGCATACTCAGCTCCAAGTTGTTACAAATGCACCACAGGACCAGCTGCTCATTGGATATCCATTTTCAGATTTAGAATGACCTGTCCTATGATAATCTGATTATAAAATTGTTTTATATGCAGTTCTTGGTAATTTGGATTACTGGGCAACCAGTCTTTGCTGAATTAAATCAGCTGCCTCAAATTAAAGTTCTATATATGGTTTTTGCATACTAATTCACAGGCTTTAAAATGTTGTCTGGTTGAAATGCCCATTTTTAGCTGCTCCTAAAAAAGCAAAACAAGAGGTTTGACCTTTCTCCTTCTCCATTTGAAATAAGTTATTAAAAGATGCTAAACATTTCCTCTAAATAGAATCTCTCTGTTCCTGACCTTACCTTATTTTCAAACTGACTTCTCCATGATGCTTTACATTAAAGGAAGAAGCCACCAAATCTCCAGGCATTCATTTGTTGTGTTCCAGTTATAGTAAATAAATTAATAAATGTATATCCCTGAATTTCCTAAGATGGCTCACATTAAAGTCATCAGTAAAAGAATTAGCCATATAATATCCAGAACAAAACCATATTAATACAATGTAAAGCAAGTGATGAATGAAGCATCACACCAGTGAATTCAAAGATAAAATATTGACTAAGAGTTGAAAAAAATGAAAAGTTATTCCAGTTTGGAATAAGAAACCATAATACAGCCAAGGAATGAGTCTCCCTGGGAATAAGCTAGATGCCAAGAGTCTCTTCCTGATCATTAAATTAACACTTAAGCAAGGTTAAGTGAAAACATCTAAAAACATTTAAAACTTTACACCATAAAAATTTAGCACCGGTCCGCATTTCTTCCTTTAATGGAATCCATGAAGCTAGAGAACTGTTTATTTCAGATCTTTTTTCAGTCAGACAAATTAATCTGGACAAAGATATATGATAGAATAGCCATGATACTCAACTGATTAAGAAACAAAACATTTAAAATAAGATCACTTTAAGTGGCGATCTTGTATGTCTCTCTGGAATATGTTCTCTTTAATTCAATGGGACACATTCTCTAAAGATTTCCAACACTCTCTTGATTTCTGATCAGTTTTGCCATTAATACCTTAAAAATTGAGAATTGTATTGGGCATTTAAAAAATAAGAAAGTGATAAAGAGATGGTATACAGAAGCCATAAATAGTTGCTCTTCACCCTTTGCTCCTTGGTGGCAAATATCCACCCATCTTCCAAAATTATAATTTCCTACAAGAGAATCATCTACAAGAGTGACTTCTTACAGCCACAGACACTTCTACAAGCTTGTTCTCTTTTCCTTCCAGTTAATATAGAAGTAACAGCAAAGCCCGTGTACCCCATCTACATTCTTGCAAGATCCAACAAGAGTTGGTATAATTAGGAATGAGCCCCTGAAGGCAACACATGTTCAGATAGAGTAGGCTCAGATGCAATAACAAGGAGGAGGAGGGGGAGAGATAGAGACTATACAATCAAGTAAGTGGTGGCTTTAACACAGCCGACACTTGCAGCCCCTCCATTTTCAATTACCTAGCTGGATCACTGCAAGAAGTTCACTGTCATTGCTCATCTTCTTAGCTTTTCTATTTTGGGGAATAATCTTGAGGAGGAGAGATTTCTGATCAATGTTGCCAAGGGCACCTTGAAGAATAGATCCGTCCTAATTTATCAAATAGTGTCAAACAAAACAGTTCCCCTCAAACAAAAATATAACTTCTAATCCTGCATTTGTAACCTGTAAACATGTGATAATATTTATTTTATTCAAAAGAATGTCTCCTTTCCCCCACCGCACTGGATTCCTTCTCCAAATGTTCTACCATGTCTTTCTCGCCTCCTTCTCATTGTTCCATTCAGCTGGCTTGAAATCTTCCTGAGAAGCTATGGCTCTGCTTTGCTGGGTCTGAAGGAATACTCAGAGTTGGTGCTGGTGGCAGAGCCTTCTGGATCGCCTTCTACAGCTACACCGTCTTTTGGGGACTGAGAACCTTTGGAAGAGCAGTTCTTGAAGCAGATCTGGAAGACCTGGAGGGTGGCCAGGACCAGGATCAGAAGAATCACCACGGCCACCGTGATCAGGATGAAGATATAGTTGGAGGCGCTTGAAGAAGCCGAAGGCCTGCTGGTGCTGGTGCTGTTGACGAGCAGAGCAGGAAGCGATGCCAGAAGCGACGCGTTCCCACCGGGCCCGCTGGCGCTGTTCGCAGGGAAGGTCCCCGTCGCCCTCGGAGGAGACCGGGTTGGCTTCGCCGTCGTTGCGCCACCTCCGGCTGGCGCGACGCAACTCCCTTCCTCCGCGGCCAAGCGCGATCCCCGAGCGCACAAGCAGTGGAACGCGCCTCGGGCGCTAAAGCAGTCCGCGAAGTCCGCGCAGTCCCCGCTGCTCGGGCTCCAGTAGCCGCTGGGGCAGGAGCAGAGCGCCTGCTCGTCGCCCTCCCAGTGGGAGCCGCTGGGCGACAGGCGGCAGGTGAAGCGCGCCTCTCGCCCGGGGCACCTGATGGTCAGCTCCGTCCCGGGCGGGCTGAATTCCACGGCCGGGCTCTCAAGCTGGAAAGGCAGCCGGTAGACGATGCCGCGGACGCCAGAAGCGGCGTGGAGGGCGGCACAAGTGCCCGCGTAGCTGTACTTACAGACGTAGCCGGGGCTCGCCTTGCCGCACCTGTGCTCCCTCAGGCCCCACGGATTCAAGTGCGGCTGGCTCGAGTTCACCTGCAGCCCGGCGCATCTTTGCGTCGTGCAGGACTTGCTCGGCTCTCTGAGCCAGCGGAGCGGCGTGGCCGTCCCGTTCGCCCTCGGCTCGTGGAGCCCGGGGGAGACCCAGGAAAACCCCCTCAGCGGCAGGTCCTGAAGCGTGCAGTGCTGGGCCTTCTTCACCAGGCCCAGCCAAAACAAGGAGCCCGCCGCGTCGCTGACGAGCCCCCTCAGCAGGGCGAGCATGGCCCCGACTTCGGCGCTGCCGCTAGCCGTGCTCAGCCCTCCCCCGTGCCGGGCGCAAGCGTTCTGAGCCTGCGGGAAGGTCATGCGGCCCAGGTGGACGCTGTAGCAGGCCCCGGAGCCGTGGCACCAAGCGCGGTGGCCCGCGGGGCGCTCGGCGGACCCCCAGAGCGCCGAGAGCGGCGGCAGGAGGGCGATGGCGGCGAGGATCAGCCCCCGCATCTTGCCGCTCGCCCACAGCGGGCGCAGAAGCCGAAGGTCAGCGGGCAGCCAGGCCAGAAGAGACACGGCGAGGAGGGAGCGCCTCCCGCCCCGCGGCAACCGCGCCTGGGGCTCCGCGCCGGCCCTTCTGACTGCAGGAAGGAAACGCGTCGGGAGTCGGCCGTCGGGTCCTTCGCTTCCCGAAGCGCCCGTCCCCAGCGCAGGGAAGGGCCTGATAAAATCAGCCTGGAGAGGCTTCACTTTCTTCCCCTGCGGTGGCCGGAGAAGAGACGTCGAAAAGAAAAAACAGCCTTTAAAGTTCAGTATTGTCTGGCTAATTAAAACATTAACCCTTTAATTATTTCCTTCACCCACATCAGTAATTCGTGACCTTAATCAGCCGTCTAAACCAATTTCTTTAGCTTTAAATTTTAAATAAAAAACTTTGCCTATGTCAGAATAGGCTAGATCTCCCACATTTATTTATTTACTGGATTTGTATGCTGGCAAAATCAGAAGACTTTCGGCGGCTTACAATAAAACTATAAAAGAATAAAATCCATAAAACACATCCTGTAACCCAGTATCTCTTCCAATTTTGCATTGGCTGGATAGATGTAAGTTAAGTTTATTCGGTTTGATTAAATTTTAGGAGCAGTATCGTCATTAATTTGTAATTTTGGGGAGAGCAGTCTGGATTAAGGCTAATTACATGTGAAAACCACTGGACAATTCTGATTAATTTACAAGATCATTCTGAGAAAAAAGCATAGCTCTGTGTCTTAAGGGAAGGAGCTGGATAATATATAAAACCCCAAGTCACTGATTAAGGTTATTCCCGTTAGAGGCTTGTAGGGTTTTCATAGCGTTGCCCAGCATTACTGAAGCATGTTCTTATCACTGTAATTTTGTCAGTCTTTGATTCAAGATGCTATAAGTCACCATTGGGAAAATAATGTAAAACTAGCACAATTAGAAAACTGTACAAGTGACCACTAGGTCTTATATATTTCAAAACTGATGTGGTTTTTTAGATTTTTTACAAATGTTTAGGAAACTCGGGTTACATCAGCCGTTAACTACAGATAGAATGCTACATTTAGTGGCTGTCTGCCGTTATGACAGTGAGACAAAAATAACTTTAAGACCAATTTTCACATTTACAATCTGTAGGTCAGGAAAGGGAAGGGAAGGGAAGGGAGGTAAGGGAAGGGGAACTAAAATCAAAAGGCCGAACTAAAATCATAAGGCCAGTTTCCATTTCACTTAGCAACTGCTTCATATAATAACCTTGTTGCTAAATGAGAACTACCCATGTGTGACTATAACTACAGTATGTCATTGTCTCTCAGCCCCCATGCTCTATAGCAGTCTTTTTTAACCTCAGCTATTTAAGATACGTGACTTCAACTTCCAAAATTCCCCATACAAATACTTGTATAGCCTTTAAGCTGTAAGACACCTTTTTAAATACATTTAAACAACATTTAAGTTGTTTTTGCTGCAACAGACATTACAGATATTCCCCCAGTAACTGAGTCTTAATATTTCAGCTTTTTAAACAATGGCAACTGGATAAAATTTGGAACAAAAATTTTTGTAAAAAAAAGTGTATCTCAGAATCTGGATGCTCTACAGACAGATTAATGAAGATTTTTACTAATTAAAAATAAATGAGCTTTAAATATTAATTTATAATCCTATTCTTTCCCACCTTGTTCCAGTTTGATATTTGTCCTGAAAGTAAAAAAAGTAGTTAATGGGAAATCTGTTTGTCTCTTATAGTTCTGTATCCTGTTAGTTCCCACAGTCATGCTTTTTGTATAAACATGCCAAGTTTATCAATTTCCTTATCCTGCACTTAAACACAAAAATGGAAGCAGGTCTTCAATTTTATTTTTTTGTGTATGTCAACACAAGGTGAATTAATGTCACTGTAACTCATCAGCCTGGCTTCTTTGAAATTAGTGGCAATCGTTATCTTTATGCTGCTCTTGTGGAATGAGCATTTTTTGAAGTGATTGAAATTGTGAGCCACTACATAATGTGGAAAGTTTCAGATCCTAGGACAAATTTAGAGCAGCCTTTGAGGACTAAAGCTGATATCTCACATATAATGAAAATACTTTTCCTTTTGGTGATGTGCCACTAACTCTGTGAAATAGATTTTCCAGACTAGATCCTTATATAATAAATAATCATTTATTGCAATTATCTTGCTGAAGCAAATCAAACAGCATTTTATTTTAAAAATGTTCTTGATTTGTATATTCATAGATTTTATTTAGCCTTGCTTTATAGAGAAAGCGGTTGCACTTTTGTAGCATATAACTCATGCCACTTGATTTTTTTCAGTGCATTTTAACGCTAACTAAGCAAGCATTTTGTATTTCTGTGTTTTGAAAAAAACAGAATAAATTTGCTAGATATAGACCTTGCTCACACTGCATTTAATGATTATTTATTTATCCATGGTTTAATGAATTAGCTTCAATTGTCTGCATTTATGTAACATTCTGAACTATACACCATGTTTTACAAGCTGTAGTAGTTAGGTTTATGATATTCACAAAGCAAAAATCAGTAAAACCATGCCTTAATGTGACATATGAATTCAGCCATTGTATTGTAAAATAAGAGGGACAAGCTTTTTTCCATACTATTTACAATTTTATAAGCCCCCTAACGTTATCCTTAGATGTTTGTTTTATGAACTGAAAATCCAATTATTCTTTGTAGACAAAGTGGACCAAAATCTTGTTAGATACAAAGATATAAGTATTTTTGGATGTCTGATAGTCATG
>JANHZU010006228.1:16031-33555 GCA_032468055.1 Acrochordus granulatus | reverse complement strand
GAAAGCTTTATTGCTATGATATAATGAACACTAAATATTGGCCATACAGACATTACCATTTTGGGTAGGAGACACAATAGTACAAACAATGAGCTTATTAGTGTCTTATTTTCCTGCTTTTCTTATATCCTAATAAAACTATGTATCAGAAAGGGGTAGCATTACTCTTGGGCTGAGCATTCTGTCTCCAATTATTTTTCTGATTTAACATGAAGTGCTATATATTATCTATCCAATGATAAAAAAGAATCAGAAGACAAAGGCAGCATCCATAGTATGGTTTGGTATTTAGCTCTGTAGAACCTATTCTTGACACTGTTTTTGCAAGATTTAAAATCCCCTCAATCTTAGCCTAGACCCCCATTTAATACTAAGAACAAGTGCCATATTTATAGTATTCTTAACATACAAAGAAGTCTGGTTACTTCATATATTAAATTGTAAAAATTACAGTACAGTAAGATTGGCTGCTTAAGACAATGTTAGCTCAAGTTCAAAACATTCCAGAAATTGTCACAGGAATATATTATGTAAGAAACATCAATGGAAGACTATTTTGGTGTATATATCTTAGGTTTCTCCAGATTTAACATGACTATTAATTCAGCAAAAACATGTTCAAGTCCATTGGACATTTCTATATCCTTTAAAGAAGAAAATAAGTTCATTTAATTTCCTGGAGATGTGGCATTCATAATTCAGCACTGATTCGTATGATGAGTTTAAGAGATATAATAAATCTGTTTTGGACTAAAATTATTTTTTATATTAATTTTGTTCCAGAAGACTCATTATTTTTGTAGATACTTCTGTTTTGAATTGTACATCCAAGAGGGAGACAACAAAAATGGGTAATACTGCAAGACTGGAATGATGTCTATTCTGTCAATTATACAATGCTCTGAAGAAGTCTCCCCTCCCTTTACTATTCATTATTTATTTATTAAGGATATTTATACGTCCCCCCCCCTCAGTCAGAGTGGCTCTGGGCAGCTTACAAAAATAAAACTCCAAATACAAAATCCAAAAAACCCTTACCTCCCTGGATGACAACATTCAATCAAAAAAAAAATGAATAAGTATTTTTTACTGCCAGACATACCATTTGATTAACCATTTCATTAACCATTTACTGCCAGACATACCATTTGATTAACCAGAAATTGGGACTGCAAGTACTATACTTATTTATTACTCTGTAAGAAACACATGCTATTATGAGCTATTTTTTTCCTAGAAACAACAAGAATGATGTTCAGAACACTCCTATATCACCATTTCATTTTATTAATGAATAATATATCCCAATCAGATAGGGTTTTTCCAGTTGAAGGTTTTTTTTTATTTTCAATGTAATTGTCAAACAGAACCATTACATTCTTGTTTTTATCTTTATATCATTTCCAAATATATTATCAATGTTGTTAAAATTACCCTTGTATAGAATATGCCTGTGAACCTTCATGATTACAGAAGAATCAAGTAGGTAGCATACCTAGAAAAATAGGAGTGGCCTTAATACTATGATTGGAAGAAATGTCTTGAGATTCAGCTGAATGACCAAGCACAGATTCCTATCCATAGGCTTCTAACAAAACAACCCCCATGCTTTGTTATCAGATATGTAGCACAATTCCTTTCATACCCTTGATGTATGTCTAAATATTTTAATTATTTAGCAAATTCATTTAAATTTAGCCAAACAGGCTTTCTAGTATTGAGTATGATCTTTTTTGTCATTCAGACAATCAGCATCTTTGAAACTGCCCTTCTGAATTAAAAATTATTGCATTTGAAATACAACAGCATTATCAGCTTGGGTAAAGTGAAATAAATATCTCAGACAACGTACATAGTCTGAAATACTCACCAATCTCTTCCATTTCTACCAGTTTCAAGTTATTGTCTTATTTTTCCTGTCAGACTCATATCCCACACCTGTCTATATATCTGAGCAATTTTTCTTATCTTTGTTTCTCAGCAGAGAAAGCAAAATAATTGTTCACACAACTTCCCTTGGGTATCTGTTACAGATTATGAACTAAGTTGAATGTGATGCTGTCCTTGTGGGTACTCACAGGTGGCCCAGGTGGTCCTGCTTTTCCAGGGAGTCCTGGTTTGCCTCGTCGTCCCTAAGTAAACAAGGACATATGAGAGGAAGAATTATTGGGACAAAGAATCATTTATTTGATTAAAGAACATAGTTTAGGAAAGTATCAAGTCCTTAAGGCAGGCCCATCATCTCAATCAAGGAAATGTTCCAGAGCAACAATTCTAAGAAAATTACTGTAAATGTATGGTTCCCCCTATCATCCACCACACTTTTCTCCTATCTTCTTTTCTCTATTACCACTTTGGGTGTCAAGGGAACTTTTCTCCTACAGAAGCAGATTTTAGCAAACTGGTTTAGTGCTTTGCACAAATAATTGTGGAAAGGATATTTTCCAAATACTACAAATATTTTAAAAATATTTTTTAAATAGAGCTTTCAAGATAGGTTCAGCTTTACTTGCAAGAATTATAGTCTCCTTCAAGGATGAAACAGGATGAAGGCAGAAGTATGTATAATTTTCCTTCCACCAATGCTTGTTTATTCAGATAACATTAATCTGAACAGATGCTGCCTTTTTTCATATGCACTTTACAGTCTTCTTGTACTTTCATCCTCTTGACCAATAGAGAAAATAATGTTCTTACTTTAAATATTATCTGATGACATCAACATAAAATTACACTTAAGGTTTGGTCAGAAAATGGTTGTCAAAAGAACTGATTAAAGTCATGTTGACTTCTGGGAGGAAAATCAGAAAGCTTTACTTTGAATCCTTTCAGTGGTCTCTCCTAGTAAGGATCTATTTATGATTTTCTCAGTCTAAATCAAAGCTTTCTGAAGACACAATTGTGTATATTTGAAAACTGATACAGTAGGAACTATGGAAGTTGAAAATCTTCCTGAAGCTGGAAACCACAAAAAATTCACTGGAAAGCAGAAATAATAAATGCCATGAACAATGAAATAGTTTCAATTACTTTTTAAGATTTTTTTTCCAAAACAAAAATGATTTTCTTCATCAAATATTTTAATGAGCACTTGTTTTGCAAGTTATGGATCATGGATAAAAGCATTTTCATATGCTATCTATCAAAAAACAGCAAACCCAGATGAATTACCAAAGGAAGCAGCAGAATTGGTAGTAGAAGAATTACAGTACACTTATCTTAAATCTTATCAATAGGTTGTGCATTAGATTTACAGATATCCTACCTTGATTTTCTAAGCTGATTTTCACTTGTGCTGAATCTGAACTGAATTATGCACTTCTTACTTATTGATCACCATTATACAAATCATCTGTCACTGTCAGAGATTCCCAGACAGCTAATCTGAATTTCATCAATTGAGCAGCTCTATGGACCAGGAAATGCTGGATGACAATGTTTCAGCAGTCATGTGCCTTCTAATATTTTTCATGTGTTTTACATATGGCATCCATATTTAGGTCAATGTTTTTTTTGTTAACCTAACTTTAGTTATAGCTTTTGATTATTTTTGTTTGATGATTTCCACATGCATATTTGTATTTTAGAAGGAAAAATATGTAAATATTTTTCATCCTGAAAAAAATTTATTGTATCCTGTAACTCTAAACCCACTGACTGCAATTTGTTATAAAATATGGTTGTATTATCAATATTAATGTAGTCCTTTGGGATGAGCAAGGTGTACCACAATGTCACAAAACACATTTGTAAAAATGACTAGCTGAAAAGTATTATTTTTTATATGATTTCAATATTTCACTATAATTTAAAAGGCTTCATATGTCACACTGTACATACAATATTAAGTTCAGATGAGCCTTTCAGGGAAAAATGCTTTACTACATCACTAAAGTGAAGGGATAAGCCTCTGGAGGCAGGAAAGTTCCACAGATGCAGAGAAAGATAACCTTTATTACCATCACCATTAAAGGAATGGAACAAGTCTTGCTTGCAATGGAATCTATGCATGATCAGAGCTGTAAAATTACACTTTTTATTATGTGAACTTTGGTTTCCCATCAAATGATTAATTAAATATGTGTTTGGAGTACAAAATGAAATGTGAGATTTAAATTCAGAGCAAAATTAAAATTTTGATACTGCTGAAAAATTAGATTCTTTTGATTACCTTTCCAGTTCTTACTGCCTATCAGATTAATACTTTAAGTTAGCACAAACTAAAGAAGTAGATGGGAAGTATTAAGCAATGATAGGATTTTGAATGAAATGGACAAATGTGATTCAGTTGCAGAAAGCAGAACTGAATTCTCTATAAATTAATTTTACAAAAAGGTTTGTTAATCTAAGTTTGTAATTTATACTAATTACCACCAGTATAATTTTTCATTGTAGACCCATTGCACAATACATAAACAAATATAGCTATGAAAGTAAATGTTCATTTGTATCAATAAAGCTTGTTAACATTTGTCTTCCTTTTTATTTGTCCTACTTTTTTTATGGCAGCATTGTGAAAAAAAATCAACCCATTAGTAGTTGGTTACACATAGTGTAGTCATTAGAAGTTCTGCAAGAACTATAATGAAAATAATTTAGTATGCTTGTCTTGTTGCTTATTAAATAATGAATGGCTAGGAAAAGCATGAAACGAAACATAAGCTTTCACATCTGCCTTGTTCCCTGAATACATCAAAATGGTGAGCATACCTACCCTAAGCATTATGGAGTACACAATGTTCAGACTTGAACAGTGTATACTCCATAAGAATGCTTAGGCATCACTTTCCATTCTTGTAAGATTCTATGCTATAGGAAGTATCATTCTACTGAACTCTTAGAAGAATTAGAAGTGTGAAGGTAGCTTTTCTTTACAGTAGGGGCAACTGAAAGTGTGAGCAGTCCAAGTTATTCCTGTGAAGTTACTGCATCTCTTTCTCCTTACAGATTATCTGAAACAAGGAAAACAATAAGGAAAAATATGGGAAGATTGTAAGCAGAAGACTACTCAATAAATAAAGCAGGATGATTGCATAATAACTTTGTTTTGAAATTCCCTAGGTGAAACAGTTGTGGATGGGAAGACAAAGGCACCAGAGCACCAGAAACTCATGTTTGGACAAATAGTTCTCCTTTGCTATTATGCTATGTTGATGAATTAAAAATAGTCTGAAACCCCAGTTTATTTGGGCAATGAATCATACAGTCCACTGGAGTTGGGTGGCAAAGAAAATAAATTTATAAGATTAACATTTTTCAATATTTCAGTATCCATCATAACATCCAACGTATGAATCCAGATGGTAAGTGGTGTTTTCCTGAATTCAATTACATGTTCCATGTTTCTGATGTTTTTCAATTGTAAAATGTTTACATAAAGGCAATCTGAAGCTCCAAGAGATTTAAGTATGTGCAGTTTCATGAACCAAAGCAGAAAATATTTTGTTCTGATTTCTTAAGGTTCTTGTTCCTCTAGGAATGTGTGCCTGATGGTTTTAATCCATGAAAGTCAAGCTGAAACTTCTTTTTATAATCATCAAATTTATGAGGTGCATCTAGCCTAGCTCTTTGTGCAGAAGAAGAAAAGGAATGCTAAGGCAGCCAAAAATTTTCCTGTCCTAAAGCTCTGTGCAGTCTTCTTGGGAGAGCAGTGCTTTCTTTGCAGAGCATTAGGACAGTCAGGGAAGTTCTTATTTTCCTTTTTTTCACCACAAAATCAGCTCCAGTGCTCAGCCCCACCCAGGAGCACGGGAAAAGGGACATTTTAAGATGTTGCAGCTGGGCAGCTACCTTTAGCATTTTTTTTTCTTTTTCTTTGTAAAGGGTACATTGAGAGGCCTCATGGGAGGAAGAAAACAGTGAAGGTTAGTTGATGTGGTAGAGTGCAAGGTATTGAAGGAGGCAGGGCTGGAGCTTCCCAGGCATTTGATGTTTTGTGGGGGGTGATATCTGTTTTGCGCCATGACATGCCCTTGGATTCTGCTGGGCATTTGGAAGTTCCCATGGGACAGCTGCTTTGCACTTTGCTGTGAAGGCTTTTCATATGTTTGGCCTTTCGTGGGATGGGTTGTGGCTGATGCATGCTGCGCGATTGGAACTTCTCAAATGTTTGAGGGGAAAATAGGCAAGTGGGGCAAGTTGCAATACACCTGCGGCCAATCATAAGGGCAGGTGAGCTGCCAAGCTCCCAAACTTTGATCACATAACTGGGGGGGGGCTGCAACAACCATAACTTTGGGCACAGATTCTAAGTCACTTCATTCAGAACTGTCGTAATTTTGAATGGCTGCTAAACAAATGGTTGTTAAGTGAGTACTATTGTACAACAGAAGAAATTATAACAGTCCAATTTTCTAATAATGCAAGCAAAAGGTTACCAATGTTCCCCAGATACCTATGAGATTAGAGTAACCATATCTGCGCTGTAAAAATCTGGATAACAGTAGATAGTAGGGAAGATAATTTTCTGTAGTGTAATGTTCCATATCTTGTTACCCATCTCTGACTGCTTATCACAGGCATCTTGCATCACAAGTACATAGTACAAGCAGTCGAAGAAACTTAACAGTCATGGTAGAAATAATAATACATGAAGTAGTAGAGGGAGAAGTATTCATCAGCAGTGGCTTAAAAATCTGATAAGGCTTAGAAGAAAATCCCTGCTTTTAAAAACATGATCACAAAATTTTCTTGAACTCTAGGAGGAGGGATGATAAATGTATATGAGGGCTCAGCAAAAACAGGGGTCTGTCTCATGCAGTGGTAGTACATACTTTTTGTTAAGGCAAAGCTACTATTGGATTCATATAATGACATTATTTTCTAGACAGGAGGATTTTTTACTATAAGAGTCCTTTTCATCAACAAGAACCTATTAAATGGGTCAAGAAGAGCTCCTCATTTTTCAGCAGTACTAACAGTTGTAAATATTTTAATCATCTCTGCTTGAGTTGCTCTAGAGTATTGCAAGCTTCATTTCAGCTGTGTCTAAGTGAATCTGAACTGAGGTAATGTGATTTGAAAGTCCATTGCAATGAACATTTCACATGTTTGGAGTTCAGATAAAAGAAATGGTCTTTCATGTGGTTACTAAAACTCCACTTGTTCCACTAAAACTCCACTTGTTCCATTACTTCTCTAAATCAGTTTTTGGATGAATTTTTCTTCCAGTAATTTTAAATAGGGAGGGGATTCATGGAAATAACATAGCAAAATGAAGAATGCTATAAATAATGTCCTGGTTTATCACTGAAACCCTTGAAAGGTAATTAGACTTTAAACTATCAATATACAGTATGTGTAAAATAAAGCAAATGCAATAATAGAAAGAAAGCTATAAGCTATGTTTTGAAATATCTTCCCAAAATGTATTGTTTTATAATGTTTTATTTCTGTGTACTGATTTGCTTTTATTCACTTACACAAGGCCCTCTGAAAAGAAAATAGTTTTCCTATTCTATTAAATTTCTGTCTAATAAATTCTTAGCCAACTCCATATTTTGAATTGGAAAAATGTCAAAATCTGGCTTAGTTCAGCGACTTACTTCCATAAGACCAAAGGAATGAACTAAAAAACTTGTAAGAAATTTATGATGGAATATCTGAAGCTTACATATTTCTTTCTCAAAACAGATTATGATCCCCCTCCCCACTATACATGATTTGGGGAATGGGATTCATTCCTTTTCCTTTACTATTTTTTTTTCTAATTTAAATTCAGGTAGTACTTGTTTAGCCATTGCCTCATACAGCAACTATGCAAAGTTATGATGGTGAATAAAAAGTAGCTATGTGACCAAACCTCACATTTTTAACTTGTGCAGGATTGTAAAGTAAAGGAAACCTGAAGTAAGATAATACAGTTGCAATTTCACATAGAGACCACTTTGCTTAACTATCAAGTTGTCAATTCTGATTATAGTAACTAAATGGGGACCACTATAATCCTCTAAAGCTAATATTTGCCCCAATAGGGATCACATTCATTTGCTTTCAAGAAGAAGAAGTTTACTTTAAGAAGAAGTAAATACAGCATTATGTTTGTCGATGAAATATTCCTAGATTGTCCTTTCTTTGCCACGTCATAAGAAGCTACATCAGGAAATCTGGTATCAACTGTAAGTGAACTAATAAATAATAGCAGAAGGAAAGTCTGTTCTGGAGGCTAGATTTGAAATTATTTTGAACTAAAGGGGAAGGCCTCCAGCTGCAAGAACTTAGTAGATCTTTTAAAAGAAAAATTTGAAAGACAACTGCTTTCATTTCACAATTTGTAATGCACATTTTTTTTCAAAACCTAGATGCTTCTTATGTACTTGAAAATTTGAGGCCTTGTTTCTATAGTAGATCAGCAATAAATGTGCAAAACTGAAAGAAAGAGCTAGCTGAAACTTAAAAGGAGGAAGAGACAATGACAGAAAATCTAGTTATTTGGAAAAGATATAACTGTAGTAACTCTAGTGAAACCCAGAGACTAAATGTAAAAGTTCTTGCTGAACCTTTCTTTCCTAGATGTTTCTAGACTTATGTGGAAAAATCTTAAATAAGTCTTTTATTAATAACAGACACCAACAGTACACAAGAACAATTTTACTAACAGAAAAGGACTTCTCCTTGCTCTCTTCTCTCTCCACCTACTCCTCAGAATCCAAAACTATTCAGAAGAGCAGATGTCAGGTTTTTTTTCCAGGCAGCACAGTTTTGCACACAGAATTGCAAGTGTCAAACTCAAAAAAAGCTTTTTTTAAAACTTAAAATGGCTACAAACTCATGAGATTCAATACCGAAATACAGTGAATATACTTGTGTTTTAGTTGTCAGATGACATGATGGCCATGTTATCAACTTTTAAAATCATTTTTACATAAAATGTAAGGCAGTCAGTCAATATCATTTTATGATACCTCTGTGTTACAGGTAGTAATGAAACAGCTTTAATTGAGCCCAGAACTACGGTCATAAATCATGCCAGTTGTTCATGTGACAACATATGACTATGCCCAGTTTTACAATCTTTCTTACAATGGTTGTTAAATCCATTGCCACATTGTTACATCCAGGTTACTGAATGCCCTAAATGCCACAGGGAGTCTCCAGCCATTGATACTTTGAATCTGGGACATAACTTTTGGGGAGTCTCTCATAACTTCAGATGGTCACTAAGCAACCAGTTGTGAGTTGAGGACTACCTGTGAATGATACCACTTGATACAATTTGCCACCCACCTAAACCATTCTACCATCTTGGTGTCAGTTAAGACAAAATGAGGGAATGGTGATTTTAAGACTAATCTGAAGAAGGCAGCAGAAATCAGAACTGACCTTAACTGGTTGCTGAGATCAAAGCAGAGAGGGAAAAGAACAGGTAATTAACTGGAGATTGAGTCATGGCAACTGAAGTTCTTTTCTTTTGGTTCGACAAAGTAGGTTTCACTGCTTATCCAAACAGCTTCTCCAGTCTGAGAAAACAGTTAGATAGGGGACCCCATATATGTCTTACAGGGTGGCTGCATTTCTCACTTAACCTGATTAGGCTTGTTAGATGGACAATAGGAGACGTGAATAGATAGAGGGTCTTTGGGATGTAGATGTTTGACTCCTAAATCCATTACTCATCCCCAAGTGGGTCATTAAGTGTGATCTCCATGGTGGACCTGTGAAGTGATCTTCATCTTCTTGGGAAATAATGAAAGAGCAGCATGAAAAATGGGGGACAAGTTGTGTCTTAGGCCTTCATCTCTATTGAGGGAAGGATTTTCCACTTTGGCATAGATGGATTCCTTCACTCCTCTCTTAAACTGCCTATCTTCTCTGTCCAAAATGTAAACATTATTGTCCTCAAATGAGTGTCCTTTTTCCTTTAGATGAAAATAAATTTCTGGTTCTTGTCCTGTGGTGTTGCTTCTCCTGTGCTGGGCCATCCTCTTGTGTAAAGACTGTTTGGTTTCTCCAATGTAGAGCTCTGAACTGCACTGGATTGCATATACTATACTGTTTTTCTTATGTTTTGGTGTTCGATCTTTAGGACGTACAAGCCTCTATCTCAGTGTGTTGGTGTGTTTGAAAAACACAGGTATGTGGTGTTTTCCAAATATCTGCTTTAGCTTCTCTGACACACTAGCCATTAAGGAATGACGAGGTTCTTCTACTGACTCTCTGAGTATCAGCTCTGTCTGCTGTTTTTTTGCTGGATCTAGATGTTGATTTAATAAAGGCTGACTTTGTATACCCGCAGGCATTAAGGGCTGTCCTCAGGTGCCTGTTTTCTTTTTGGCATCCATGTAGTTGGGATTGGTTTTGGTCCTGTGATGTAGTGTTCTGATTATTCCTAGAATTAGCCTTGTGTCCTTCTGCAGCCACCAGAGATTCTGAACTGATCCTCCTTTAAGCTCCATAAAGCTTTATTAATCAGTTCCCACATTGAGACTGGAAGTCTGGGGAAACTGCTATATTATAGGCAGAATACAATAAAGTACTTAGTTTGAAGTCAGCCTGTAGGGGGTCTGGTTGTTCATGCCTGATACCTACCAAATGGTTCATGTGTCCCTACCAACAATAATGCCCATCTACTGACTAGTGGTATCCATCTTTGAGATATGTTTTGTGTTTGCCAGTGAAACTTATGGTTGCTAACAATGTTATGATTTTCTCTTTTGTAACGCTTTAAATCCACTGCTTAGAACAAATTCCTACACTTGTCTTAGAAACCTCAGTTTCAACTGCCTTCAGTTTTGCAAAATAAAACTTTTAAAAAGATTTTCCTCTTGCATATAAATTGGCACATACTCCAGGTTCAATAAACCCAGAGTTCGCTGCAAGAACAAAATGTGCAGTATTTCTAAAGTTTCTTTCTTAAAAAAAGATAAGAGATGGATTAAATTCCAACTCCATAGGATATTCCATACTCCTAGTGCAAGAACTGCTAACTTGGCTAGAGATGGAAAAAAAACTGTGGTTATAAAACTAATTTTAATTATATATGACCAAAGATAACACATCTTCTACCTAATGCCAAGGTCAATCATAAGACTGTGGGGAAATAGGAATGCCATTTGACTTTACTTTTAGATGTGCTAAAAGTGTGTGGGACTTTACTTTTAGATGTGCTAATTTATTTTACTTAAAATTATTAAAATAACATCAAGTCACATCTTTGTTTCCATGTATCATGGATCGTCATTCAGTCAGCCAGATGTTTAGACTAGATTTGGCATTTTTGTCCACCTATTGTGTCCTTCTCAAGGACCTGGGATAGGCAAATGTTATTCTTTGATGCTGTTAAAGGTATCAATGCAGGATGTAAGCTGTTCTGAGTAACAATTTTGCAATTGACTGATGTTAATTTGTCAATGCTGATGGTGTTCAAGTGGTGCTCCAGTTGTTTTCGAATTGCACTCAAGGTCCCTATTACGATTAGTACTACCTTTGCTTTCTTTTGCCACAGTTGTTGTATTTCTATTTGCAGGTCTTTGTATTTTGTGATTTTCTCCAGTTCTTTCTTTTCTATTCTGATTCTCCAGGTATTGCCACATCTACAATCCAGACTTTTTTGTCTTTCTTATCCACAATTGTTATGTGGCAGATGCTTATCTGTTTGAATCCTGAAGTCCCAGAGCAATTTAGCGCCTTCATTCTCTATTACTCTCTCTATTTTATCATCCCACCAGTTCCTGCTTGCAGGCAAATAGCACTTCTTACAGATCTTCCAGTGCACCATTGTTGTTACTTTATCATGCTATTGTTTGTAGTCAGTCTGTTCTTGCAGCAGCAAACTAGGTGCGCCACTGATTCTTCAACTTTGCAGAGGCAGCATTTGCTATCTGTTGTTGTCTTCTCAATTCTAGCCTTGTATGCATTTGTTCTTAATGTTTGGTCTTGTGCAGCCAGAATTAGCCCTTCTGTCTCAATTTTCCTATTCTTAGCCATTGCCAGTTCTTGTTATTATCTGCTTTATCTTCTATCTTTTTATATACAGTATTGATCGTGTAGTGCTTTGCCTTGCCATAGTCTCTTTTCTATTCTTCATTTGGTCTTTCTTTCATCTCTCCAGTACTTCACTGTGCTTCAGGTATTCTTCCAATGCCTTTTTTCCTCTTCAATTGTCTGTTGTACTTGCAACATTCTACATCCACCTATTTCCCTTGGTAGCTGGAAACATCACTGCATGGATGAAGAACATGATCCATTGACATTATTTTTCTGGTCTTCCTATCCAGGGCCTGTAATTCTGCTTTAAATCCAGTCCACAATTCCAGCTGTATATCTAATGACTGGAACTGCCCAGGTGTTAATTGCCTTGATAGAATTTTCTCCACTGAGTTTGGATTTTAAGATCTTCACTCTTGTAATGTATGCATTTCTGACCTTCTTCTTGACTTTAGTGTGCTTGATGCTGTCAGCTTGAAGGCTGCCCAGGTATTTGAAGTCTTAATCCAAATTCTTGATGTTATTACTACTGGGCATCTTGATTCATTCTATTTTCACCATTTTTCTCCTGTTGATGGTGAAGATGGCACATTTGTCCAGTCCAAACTCCTTTGCGATATCTTGGCTGTTAATATGGATAAGTTTTGACCAGCGATTCTATTTCAGATGGTGTTTTTCCATACAACTTCAGAGTGTCCACATAAAGGAGATGAGATAGCTTGGCAGATGTTTTTGAGGTTTGATAGCCATGGCCTGACCTGTTCAGTATGGTTGATAGAGGAACCAGTCTGATAGCAAACAATAAAGGTGATCGAAAGTCTCCCTGAAAGATTCCTCTCAAGATATTAACTTCTCCCCGTCTATCACCACTGACCAGCAACTGTCTCTTCCATTGTGCCATCAATCTTTGCACAAAGCTTCTGTTTCTATTAACCTGTTATTTCTAGGCACTTGATTATCCAATCATGTGGCAAGGAGTCTAAAGCCTTCTTGTAATCAATCCATGTTTCAAGTTGTTCTTCCTTTTTTGCAGTTTTCCAAGTTTTATGTAAGCACATAACTGGTATGTAGTTGCCTGGTGTTTATTCTTGATTTTAGAATTTTCTGCTTGTTGTGGGACTTTTGGTGTGGCAGAAGCTACATGATAATTTAATTTGCACTCTTCTGTTACTTGGTACAATGTGCTGATGGATTTGTAGTGATCTGAGTAATTATGTTATGCTGAATCAGCAAGTATCAAGATAATCATAGCTGGCTTCAAAACGGTTTGGTATATTTAGAGAATGGAAATGGTCCCATATAGAAATGCCCTTAATTTAAATTCTGGCAACCCTATTAACTAAAATTACTTTTATAGGACAAAAAATTAATATTATTCCCATATTCCCAAAATGTGCACACAAATTTTGCAGGATCTTTCATTATCAGGGAGATTTTTGCCAGATGTTAGCCACTCTTCAATTTCATCTTCTTGCAATATCTTGTTAAACTGCTTGGCAATGAATGAGTATAGATCAGTCAGATGTTTCAATCAAAAGCCACACATCTGGTGCTAACCAATTTTTGATCTTCTTTTCCTTTTCTCCACCATTTCTGATGTTATAATTCTTTCATTTCAACTTCTTTTTTGTTATCTTCCTCTTTTAGCCAACTTGCATTCTTACTGTATTTCTTTGGGTTATCCCATAGCTGTGCCCAGAACTGCACTGTTCTTTGACAAGTATTGATTGGTTCAATGCATTCTCTCCATTGATGGATTAGTAGAAACATTTCTAATTTGAACTGAAATTGGAGATTCTGCCTACATTGTGCAATTCAAGCTTTGTATCTGCAGATCTTCTTTGCTATAGCTGTTACCTGCTGTTTTATTATTTCCAGTGCTTCCTTGATTTTCCTTGTTTCTAAGTGATATTTCTTGATCAGATATTCATTAGTCTTCTTGTTCCTCAGCTTCTTTTCTTTCATCTCTTCTAGCTTGCTTGCATCTGATCTTAGCTTGCTGATCTTATTTTCCAGCCTGCTCTTCCATTTTGGTGATGCACTGTTTGGTTTTTTCTTAATTTTGAATCCCAGATATACAGTTATAACTGCAGCCATGCTGTACAGTAATTGATTTCCTGCAGTGAGCTGGTGCTTATATTTGATATTATAAGATTGGCATCTTTTAATACTGTGCTAGTTGTTTCTTTGGAACAACTTTAATCTTATTTTGTTGTTTTTGTGCTGTCCTAGATGCTCAGTAATTCTTTGTTTCAGTTCTTCCTTTTTAGTTAGAGGGCTTTGTTCTTCCTGAGAAGGTGGAAAAGAGGATGCCAGATTTGGGAATGAAAATTATTCAATATCTATACTAGTTTCTTCTACTTCTGCCTCTCTCTGGTTTGATTCTATCATCTGAGATACTTCTGACAAAGCTTTGATTTCTTTGCTCTGAATGGAGCTTTGTAGTTCTTTCACTTGTACTTCTGTGAATACTTTATTTCTTATTATAAATCAATGTTGATCTGCTAGCCTCTGTTCCTGTTATTTCTGTTTCTGGGTGTTGTTCTTTCCAGAACTGATACATTATTTTCATATGTCCTCTTCTTGTTAGATTGAGTGATAATAACAGATCATTATTTCTTTGTTTTCAATATTTGTATAACTGCGACAGGTCAACACCTTTTCTTCCAGTAATTATGCAGCTGCTGACCTTGGTTGCTCAGCCAACAGTCTGAGTGTGTACATATAGGATTTGCATCTTAAATCCACAAATTCTATACAACAAGAGAAAACAGAACAATAACACAAAAATATCTAGTTTGAGAAATAATTCAGTAGAATTACCTTTGGTTGTAGTGTTCCCCAATATAATAAATCTTTGAATAGTTGACTGTCATGATAATCTGACAAGGAACATGTTGAGCTCGCAAAACGTCAGCACATATTGTCTCATGTAACATTACCCTACTCTTGTATATTCAGATATATACTCCACTGATTTCAAAAAGCATTCTTGGGTAAACAAATATAAAATTGCAGAGTAAAAGTTTAATTAAGACTTCACTTTATTTGCCAAGAGCCAGCATAGTATAGTGATTAAGATATTGGTCTAGAACAGAGGAGATCTATATTCAAGTCTACCATAAGCCACATTAAGTTCCTGGAGGTAAGGTAGGATGTAATTATAATAAATAAATAAATTGGTAATAAGATAATATAATAATATTATATTAATAATAAATAGATTGGTAAATTTCTACATTAGAAATTTAATGTAGATTTTTAAAATATATAGATGAACTGGGTAATGACTGAAAATCCTCCTTTACCTTTCTTTCTCTTGCACAGTCTGATTGGGCTGCTTCCAAGCGAGCTTTATAATGTTCACAATCCATTTTCAATTGTTCTAGTTCAGTACCTTTCTTTTCTACAACTAAAAATGGAAGACCACAAGCAAAACATGTAATTCAAAATGCTATCATTTGAACAGCAACCAATCATCAAATCAGTTATCTAGAAGAAAGTAACAAATATGGAAAAAAGCTTAAAGACCAAATCCTTCAACATAGGTTGAAGAAGAATGATATGTTTAAGCTTAAGAGGTATGAGTAAGGTAATATGATAGACATCTTCAAATATTTGAAGACTAATTATGTATACGACAAGGCAGTTGTATTCTGTTATGCCTGTCACTTAAAACTAATACGTTTGAATTATAAAGGAAATTTTTCTTGAACTGTAGTAAAATCCAGTTTGTATAAGCTATTTCACTGAGAAATAGGCTATCTAATAAAGTTATGGATCTTTCTTAGAGATTTCCAAGCAGTGATTTTGGGTTGGTCAGCTGTTCAGTATGACTTTACAGCAGATATTCTGTAACTGTAAACATTGGCTAAATAAACAAAAAACAAACAGAAGGTATATCCTTAATTACTGATTTTCAACCTTGCATTATCACAAATCTTACCCATTGTTCTGCCACAAAAAAACTTAAATCTACCAAAACAAGCTGGAAGACAAAGAAGTGGAACGTTAAGTTTATCTCAATATGCTCTCAAATACACAAACATCAGGAAAATAACAGCTGACATAGTCTAGCAGAAGTTCCAGACTATTACGAATCTAAATCCATAATGGATGGCTCAGATAGCCAGCAGGCAATTATATTTTCTTCCCTTTCAAAAACTACAGGACTATGAAAAACAGTAGCATTGGCCTAAAGTTATTGGATCAGTTATGACTAAGAGTGAGGCCAGAGAAGCAACTATATAGTTTATATCTGGAGGCTTCTAAATCTTGTCATCTGGACTTTAATTTTATTCCTGGATGATTAAAGATTTTTGCAATGTTTTCAAGCAATTTGCAATTGTTTGCCAAAGACAAGTGGTAAGCCTGCCTGCCTGCCCCTTAAGACCACATGGTGCCTTTGGCTCTGCCCATTTCCTTCCACTCTTCTTCTCCATGAAGGCCCCCGGATTGGGACTGAATAAAACTGAAGACCAATGGGGGGTGGTCGTATGTCAGTTTTACATCTACTGACTCTTTTTCCTTTCACAACTTGTTTTGAGAAGGCTTCGAGATGAAGCTGAAAGCTTAGTAACAATATCAAAAATTAAAGTCCAGATGACAAGTTTTAGAAGCTTCCAGATATATTTTATTCCCTGGATTTTTGCAATAACTGTACAGTTCCCCTTTAAAGTTTTACTTTGCTTACTTCTGTGTTATGTTGTTTGCTTCCACATATCACCAATGAAAAACATAATACAAGTTGTAACTAACATTGTAGAATGTTAATTTCTGTCATAAAAAGATAATTTGTTCGGAAACCAAGAAGCAGCAGGGATATTCTTAATATTCTTCCTATCTGTCATTTTTCCATTCGAAATTAATTCATCTTTCAACTTATATGAAGTAGAAGACTATCAGGCCAGAAAAGTGTGATCCCAATATCTCACATTACTTCATTCCTGCATCTTAATTTTAGGAAAAAAAGTAGGGCCTTTGAGTTACACATTTTTGTATTATATTTAAATATTTATACTGTATTCCTGCCTTGAGCTTCTAAACAAAATATTATCTAACAAATAATATTAATTTTTGTCTTGTTTTCTAAGTTATTCAATGCTACTCTACAAATAAATGGTGATTAATATAGAAGAACTTACTTGTTTGAAGGGCATCCAGTTTCTGAAAGCTTTCTAAAATATCACTATTCAATATTTTGGGTAGAATGTCATGCAGCTGCATTACTTCAGTTGTCAACCTCTCCAAAGCTCTCTTCTTGACCTTAACAAATTCAGCTTCTATCTCAATTTTCTGTAACAGAAAAACATCACTTTTCGCCTCCTTCATTTTTCTCTTTGCTATTCAAAACATGACTTTAACAACAAGCTTTATTTCTCTTTGTTTTATTATTACATTTTGGACTATGTTAAACTATAGTTTTCATATATTGTTTTGTTTTATAAACTTTGGAAGTATTAAATTGTGGCATATAAAAGAACAGACGGAAGAATCTATTAAAAAAGGACATTGAGAAATTAACATATTGGTGTAAATTCTGCAAAGGCAGATTAACCATAATGTATATACTGTACTGTATATTTATTTTAGCTGGAAA
>JANHZU010006228.1:4090-15931 GCA_032468055.1 Acrochordus granulatus | reverse complement strand
TAGCCATTGCCAGGTCTTATTATTATCTGCTTTGCCTTCTATTTTTTTTAATGTACTGGCCATATAATGCTTTGCCTTGCTCTGTCTCTTTTCTTTTCTTAATTTGGTCTTTTTTGTATGCCAGTTTCCTCTATATTCAGTAAGCCTTCCTGATATACTAGCTTTACTGCATATTCTTCACTGTCCTTCAGCTATTCTTCCAATATCCTTTTTTCTTCTTCAACTGTCTGGTGTACTTGCAACATTCTATGCCCACCTATTCTCCTTGGTAGGTAGAGTCTGTCAACATCATTGCATGGATGAAGGACATGATTCACTGTCATTATTTTTGGTCTTCCTATCCAGGGCCTTTAGTTCTGCTTGAGTCCAGCTCCACTATTCCAGTGGTGTACCCAATGACTGGAACTGCACAGTTAATTGTCTTGATGGTATTTCCTCCACTGAGTTTGGACTTTAAGATAGTCTTCACTCTTATGATGTATACACTTCTGCCTTTATTCTTGATTTCAGTGTGCTTGATGTTATCAGTTTGAAGGTTGCCCAGGTATTTGCAGTGACTGTCTTCATCCAGATTCTTTATCTTATCTTCATAGGGTATCCTGATTCCTTCAGTTTTCACCATTTTTGCCTTTTGATTGTGAGGATGGCACATTTGTCCAGTCCAAACTCCTTTGCAATATCTTGGCTGTATATACAGACAGTACTGAGCAGTGATTCTATTTCAGGTGGTGCTTTTTCTATATACCTTCAGTTCATCCATATAAAGGAGATGGGATAGCCTTGCAGATGTATTTGATGTTTGATAGCCATGGCCTCACTTGTTCAATATTGTTGATGGAAGAATCAGTGAGAAGACAAATAGTAGTGATACTGAATCTCCTTGAAATATTCCTCTCTTGATATTAACCTCTCCCAGTCTATCAACATTGACCAGCAACTGTGTCTTCCATTGTGTCATTGATCTTTGCACAAAATTTCTGATGTTTCTACTGACCCCTCTTATTTCTAGGCACTTGATTATCCAATCATGTGGCAGGGAGTTGAATGCCTGTAAGTTGAATGCTTGGAATCAATCCATGTTACATTGGTCTTCCCTCTCTTGCAGTTTCCCAGAATTATTTTGTCAATTAAGAGCTCATCTTTTGTTTCTCTACTGTTTGGGCAGTTTCCTTTCTGCTCAGGTGGAATGAGATTGTTTTCAACTAGATACTGTTAGACTGCATCAGTTACAACACCAGTTAGCAATTTGAAAATTGTTGATAAGGAGGTAATTAGCCTTTAGTTGCCTGGTGTTGTCCCTTTTGCTGGATCTTTCATTATCAGGAAGGTTTGCCAGATGTTAGCTACTCTTCAATTTTACCTCCTTGCAGAATCTTGTTAAACTGCTTGACAATGGGTGCAGACCAGTCAAATGTTTCAACCAAAAACCATGAACTTCATCTTTACCTGCTGCTGACCAAGTTTTGATTTTCTTTGCCCTTTTCTCCACCATTTCTGCTGTTGTTATGAGTTCTTTCATTTCAGCTTCTTTTTTATTGTTATGCAGCTCTTTTGGCCAAGTTGCATTCTTATTGTATTTCTTTGGTTATCCCATAGCTGCACCCAGAACTGCATTGTTTCTTCTTTGTCAGATATTGACTGGTTCAGTGCATTCTCTCCATTGATGGATTGGTAGAAACATTTCTGATTTGACTGAAATTAGGGATTCTGCCTATACGAACTTCATATCTGCTGATCTTCTTAGCCATAGCTGTCATCTGCTGCTTTATTATTTTCAATGCTTCCTTAATTTTCCTTGTTTTTAGGTAATCTTTCTTGTTCAGGTATTCTTTGGTCTTCTGGTTCTTCAGCTTCTTTTCTTTCATATGTTCTAGCTTGCTTGCATCTGATCTTAGCTTGTTGATCTTAATTTCCAGCCTGCTCTTCCATTTTGGTGGTGCACTGTTTATGTTAATTCTGAATCCTGGGTATTTAGTTATAATTGCAGCTGTGCTGTACATTAGTTGATTTGTTTCTTGCAGTGAGCTGGTGCTTATATTTGATATTATAGTATTGGCATCTTTTAATACTTGTGCTAGTTGTTTCTTTGGAACAAACGTCAATGCAGGCAGTCTTATAATGTTTTTCTGCTGTTCTAAATGCTCAATTATTCTTCATTTCAATTCTTTTTCTTCTTTAGTTGGAGAGTTTTTTTCTTCCTGAGAAGGTGGAGGAAAAAGTGCCTGATTTGGAAATGAAAATGATGCAATATCTATGCTCGTGTCCTCCATTGCTGCCTCCCTCTGGTTTACCTCTGCAGCCTAAGATACTTCTTGGGAAGGCTTTGATTCCTTTGCCCTGAGTACAGTTTTGTAGTTCTTTCAATTTTACTTCTGTGAATATTTTATTTGTTATTATAAATCAGTGTTGATCTGCTAGACTCTGCTCTGTTATTTCTGTTTCTGGATATTGTTATTTCCAGAACTGGTACATTCTTTTCGGGTATCTTCTTCTTGTTGGACCTGATTTGTAATAACAGATCATTATTTCTTTGTTTAGAATACTGTATATCTGTGACAAGTAGACACCTTTTCTTCCAGTAGTTCTGCAATTGCTGGTCCTGGTTGCTCAGCCAACAGTCCTGAGTCCTGTAAACCATTTTTTCACCAGATGTCCAGGAACTCCAACACCTAGCATGGTCCTTGTTGACCTGGGTAATGACTGAGCTGGTATAGGTTTCTGTATTTATGTCTCACCATATTTTTTATGGGATGGACACTCTTTGTCTTGCTCCTCTGATGAGACCTATCCAACATGGTTGAATCTCTGGCATATCCCTCAGAGCATACAAGCCCCATAAAAACATGTCAAGGAAATGTACCCTAATTTTTAAAGTTTTTATTATGGTTAGGAGCCTCCAAATTCTACCTTTCCAAATGAACATTGAACTATACACAGTCTTTAAGTAAGAAGCAAATGCTAAAACTATAAGCTGCCCAGAATCTTAGGCAGAAGATGGACAGCACAAATATTTAATAAATAAATTGTAGTAATTACCTGTAGTAATGACCTGGGATCTGTGCTCCCACTTTTGAGCATCAGATAATTATTTAGGCATGAAAGCTATTGTACAAGCTGAGAAATGAAACACAGAAAACAGACCAGCTGCCTTATAGCTTTTCAGGAAAGCATGTCAGAGAGAGAAAGAAAAAGCTCTCCCCCCGAATCCCTTCACACTTTTATTAGTTAGCCAAAAGTTACAAGATTACATCATTAAGAATGTGCGCGCATATGTACATCAAATAGTTTACAAAATTCTCCCCAACATTTATCAGCTCTTTGTATTGATAAGAAAACTCTCCAGGTGTTGTTTTCAAGAAACACTATGAGAAAGTCACTCCCATATATTTCTGAAGTTCATATTAACTCTTATGATCCCAACATAAATAAACAAACATCAACATAATATTAATCCTGCTCCCTGAAGGATTTTTAATCAGAAGTTGCAGTATTATCTGAAGATAATCTAATGTCTTTAGAATCTGATGCAGAATGGAGGATGATTTCTTTATCATCATTTCTTGTCTACCAGAGTAGTAATAATAGCGAGACTCCCTTTGGTAAATTCAACTTTTAAGGAAATATTACTGTTAGTATTCACTTATGTAAAATAGTAAGGATAGCTAATTAAATAGCAGTATTCTTTTTTCAGACTGAAAACACCTAAACCAAATTGAGCTGCTCTAATTCTGTACTCTACCTGCAGAGCGGTGTTGTGCATACTTGAAGCCCAAAGATTTTTCTGATAACCCAATTTTGAAGCACGTACAGCATAAATTAGTATCTGCCGGTTGTTACCATATTTACTTACCCGTTGACCTTCTTTTCCAGGTGGGCCTTGAGGACCTTCTATTCCTGGCATACTCTGCAATGTAGACAGTTTTCAAATGTTACTTCCCTCATTAAGCGAGCTTAAAGTAATTGCTATATATTGCTAAAATAATAAACAAACCTTTATAATTAAAGTTTAACTTCAAGCAATATTCACCTTGATTCTTATGATTGTGGCAATTCTAAAGAGCATAGAAAGATCACAGTGGAAGGCTGTCTCAACTGCAGAATTGAGCAGTTCTTTTTTTAATGAATGCTATATGTTAATTTTTGAAGTCATATACTTTAAGAAAGAATGTCTGCCTGTTTTATGAATAAATGGTAGTCTCAATATCTAAGGGTTCTTTTGTATATTAATATTTGCACATAGACATTTCTATACAGTCTCCACTATGCTGAATATTGAGACCAAGGCTTATGGGGAACCTTGACTATTTTGATGCTTCAAAATATATATGATTACATTTTTCATCATCTTCAGTCAGCATGATCACTGATCCAGAAACTAGAATGCTTAGTAAAATGCACAAAAGCAGAGCATGCATGAAGATGATAAATAAATTATCTGGATAATGTAGTTAGCAGAGCATTTGAAAAGATTTTAGGCTTTGTTAAAAGACTTAAAAGTAAACTGTGGGTAAATCATGAATACAGTCACAGAAAAAGGATTAACAAGAAAGAATCCTGTAGCAAACCAAGGGGACTGTGTAGTAATGCTTCAGATTTTATTCGGAAAAATGAAAAATAGAAGATGGGGATCTGTAGAGTAAATCTTTCCTTGACCAATTTCTTTGATAAAAAAATTCTAGGGCAGGCCTATATGAGAGGGAAAGGCAGAAGGGATATTCAATCAAGCAACTGTAATTATAGCAATAACTGTAATTCAAACTTCCAAAGATAAGGATACAAGAACTATAGAAACCTATACTCTAAACTGTTATAGCAAAAGCATATTCATGTGGACAAATGGAGTGTGTGTTTGAATTAGACATGGTCTTTTTGTAATGGTTCACATATAATGTTGGTCTCAGCCATTTTCAGTTTTCACTCCACAATATCTATGAGAGAATATGATCTTTGGGATGTCCAGGTTTCTAGGTCTCATAATGTTAGGTTTCTAGGTCTCATAATGTTTTGTGTAATCTCAAACCAGTCATTTTGAAAAGTTCTAGCTGATTTTAATTACATACTTTGAATGACATGGCTTTAGCTTCATAGCTTTGTTTGATTTTGTTTTCAAACTTTAGATCAATACACAAGATGCATAACCAAGATTTGAATTTTTTCTCTTTTAAATCAGTTTAGCCATCTGGATGACATTTATGAAGCCAACAAAACATGACAAAGGAATATTTTTATTCATAACCATAGAGCTGTTCTCTGTCTTATTTATAGTTGTATCACACACACAAAAACCCCCAAAAAACCCAAACAAACTTTTCTGTATGGCCAAGTAAGTTTTGCATATGTTACAGTGAAAAAAATTGAGGTCAACCTCAGATGATTTATTACTCATACCAAACAAGGCCAGTTCCTTTATCCCTGGAATAACATTTCTCTTTTATCCAAGAATGAGGTGTGAATTAGTCTTTGCAAAAGCAAACTCTGGTGTTGATATTAGAATGAGGCATTTAAATAAAATACCTAGTTCTTACATTAGCATATCTCAAATGCTCCACAGCTTGACTAGTTTGATGTCTTGATTTCAGCTTGACCTGATTTCATACTGTACTCATACATTCAGCAGTGAAAGTGATAAATATTGAGATGAGCTTAAAAATGCTATAAACATTAAATTGCCAGATGATTTGTTTCAGCTAGATGGTACCGCTGGAATCAATTAATAACCTAAATATTTTTTATAAAGATTACTTACCTTCTAGAGTTTCTTCTCTTAGTTTTGTATTTTTTTCCTCCCAACTTACATACCCAAACATTTATCTTGCTTAGTTTATTAACCCTAAACTGGATGCATTTTGGTATCATGTAATATGAAACCACAGAATTTAAACTTCTCCCTGGAGTTACACACTTCCTACCTCCAACTGTGCTAAGAGGAAACTGACAGCCTTGGATTTTTTTTCGTATCACGAACAGTTTAGCCCATTGTCCAAACTGAATGGCACAATATTTGCAGTTCACAATGTCCCAACTCCCTTTTCTTTTCATGTGCTGTTTTTCCAGCTATGATCTACTCACCTGTGCTACCCCCCATGGATTCCCTCCTTCTATAGATTCCCCACCTTCTCCCACATTTTCAGGTTTCCACATTCATCCCTGCAGAGTTCGGTATAGCTGTTCCTACTCACAACTTCCTAGTCCACCTGAATACATCTAGCTGTCTTACATTTTTTCTCCCAACCCTAACAATTCTTCACAACTTAGCCTCCAGCCTTCTAATTTTACTGGGTATGTTTGGGCTGTTATTGGGATTCCCTTTCTCACTGTTCTCTGGTTTATCAACACCAAGAGTTTCCCCAATCCTCTCATTCTTTTGCAAATATATCAGTTTATCCACAAGGTTCAAAAGAGGTTCTAGATGATTTCCTCATCTTATTAGAGTTGCCCTACCGAATTCACATAATTTTACAGACTCCAGGTGATGCATATCTTAGCAAAGAGGAACATGTTATCTGGGCTTGAAGCTAAGCAGGGTCAAGACTAGTTAAAATTTGAATGGGATACATCAAGTGGATATCACAGGCTACGATTCTAGTTAAAGAACATCTGGGGAAAGGTACTCTCAGACCTCAGTTACTGTTACTGTTACTGTTACAATAAAACTCCATGGAGCAATCTGTGAAGTCACCAGAAACTGACCTTGATTAGAATAAGACTTTATTTGTAAATAGCCCATTTTCCCTCTATTCCTTTGATCTTTTTCCTTATTCCAAAAAAAAATCTTATAAAAAACCTGTATAATGTGTTTTAATTATTAAATTAGGAAGTACGTGTTTGGAAACACACAAATCAGTGTATTTTGTGAAGTAATCCTATTTTTAAATGTATATATTTTAAAATATATTTAAGAATAAAAATAGGGAGGGAAGGAGGGAGGAAGTAAGTTACAAACTATAAAAATTAGATAAATTTTAAAAAAATTAGGAAAAATGGGATTGTTATTCTACTAGTAGCAGAAATTGGAACATAAATTAAGTAATAATCATATATCCCTTTAAAAACTATTAATAGAGTCAAGTCAGAGATTAAAAAAATGGTAATAAGAAGTATTAATCAAAAGAATGAAGAAATAAAAAGAGTAGTCTAATCTGAATCAGTCCATCAATTTAACCTTATGAAAATCAGACAGAATCTAGTGTTTTAAGACTTATGTTAAGAGAAAGGCGAACTTGAGATGTGGTAAAAGTATATGTGCATAATTACAGTCCATAATCCTATGTAACACCTTGTTAAAAATGTAAGAGATTTTATGGTCTACTTCTAAAATTTTAACAAGATTCATTATAAAGCATTATTTGAATTAATTATAATATATTAATTATTTCATCTGTTTTAGAGAGTACATTGAAATTAATATTCAAATAAATGTAATTATATCACAGCCAATTTTGGAGTCTCATAAGTGAATAAACCATTCAAACTTTTTTCTTTGAGAAAAGTAAATTTAAATCTAAAATTTTGCAAGATATATTCAACGAGATTTGATATTGTGAGAGTGTGTGCACTGAGGATATACACTCAATTTATGTTCAAATATAGAAAGTACAGAACTCATACAAAGGATAAACAGAAATAATAATGAATAATGTTATTTCATAACATCTAGAGGATTATAGATCCCTTTCTATGGATTAGACTTTGATTCTTTTTAATCTTTCTGGGCTTTTGGTGTACTGCTTTGCATTAGGTCCAATCCTTTGTATTGGGAAACAATTATCCAATGTCTTCTTTGTTAATCTATGCTTTCAAAAGGATTTTATCTTCTTCCATACTGTTTTACATTTATATCAAACCCACTGGGATAGATCATTTGGAGTTCTGAAATGGGGTGCTATCACTATGCTGACATGCATCTCTAATACCCTCTCCCATCTAATTCCAAGAAGCGATCAGCGCCCTTGAAAGCTCCTTAGACTTGATAATGGGTTGAATAAGGGAAACCAAACTGAAATTAACAACCAGGCAAGACAAGGATGACTTTGGTAAAAAGAAAGTTGTTCTTCAGGACTGAAGAAAAACTTATTTGGCATGAAGTTGCATTTCCCCATATAAAGCAGATTACTTGATCGACAATGATGACTGGATTTTCAGATAATAGCAATGCCAAAGAATATATTTGTACAATTATGGCTAGTGACTCTAAGTCTAGTGACCATCCCTTGATCATCTTCCATCTTAACTAATGAAAATGTTTTACGTGGGTCTGCCTCTGAAAAATGTCTGGAAATTGCAGTTAGTGCAAAATAAAGTAGCTGACAGATATACTGAAAGATCTCTATTAGTTGCCAGATGTCTACCAGGCATAATTTAAAATGAGGTATGGCCCCTTGCACCAGGAACCTGCTCAGTTACTCAGATCAGCAGAAGCAGCACTTTAGAAGAGGCCCTTTTTGCCAGAAACTCATCTATCTGGACCTTCTCTTTTGTGAACTCATCTTAGGATATGGAATGAATTCTGAAACAATGTTAATTTGGCCCCCATTTTCCCAGTATGTAGGGAAAAAACCCAAAATCTCTTTCATCAGGCTTTTAACCATTAGTTGAACGAAGTTTTGATTTCAATGATACTGATTTTAAATTTATTTAGAATTTAATTGTTTTGATTTTTATTAATATGTTTATAATTTTTATTTCTAATTGCTTAGATTGATTTTTGAGTATTGGACAGAGAGAAAAATAGGACATAGATTTCATTAAACAAAAGTAATAAAAACAATAATAATAGCAATAATACTTTTATATAATTTGATTGGTTAAAGATTGAAATCTTCTATAAATAAAAGGATTTCTGCTGTCCAAAGAAGAGTTTCTGAAATAATAGAGCATTGTGCTGGAGGAAGTGTAATTCATTAATTTTATCTCCCCTTTATAGTCTCCATGGCACCACTGACACAATTACAAAAGGTTTTGGAATTATGTAGAACAGATTTTATGAGATGGAGAAACTGGAAAAAAATGCCATTTGTATTTCCACTGGCAAGACATGAATGGAATTCTGCTGAAAGAGCACTTTTCTTTCAGAATGCAAGACAGAATAAAGTATAGGGTCTGCTTTGTCTGTAATTGCATAATCCTTGAGCTAGTTTGATCAATAGAATGAGGAGTCCATTTCTGATCAAAGATATGGAATATAAAAGATCAACTAATTGTCATCCACCCATATACCATATACTTATAGGAGGGAGAGGTCCTTGTGATGTTCTAGGATCACATGTGTTAATTAGGATGCATTTAGATAATCTTCACTTGGCTAGAACGGTAGGAGAGTATCATTTCTGCCCCATGTCAGACAGCAAAAGAATATTGGATCAGTTCTGTCTTGAAACTGCATGATGCCACTTGTTAACTGCATTTGTACATGTCAGGAAACACAGAACATGTCTATGTCTAACTTCTTCATTCTGTTTGCTTTGTACCAAATATGTTATCTGATGCTTCATTTAATCAAAGAATATGGAGCCAGCATTCTAAGTATCCGTTTAGTAGGAAAACATCTAGGTGTTTTTGCTTGTGACAGACTTAACTCTTGGCTTCTACTTAAGCATTTGGTGCCATCTGGATGAGTATTTTATAACTTCCCAAAGGGATAGTTCTACAGGAACGTAAAAATGGATGCTTGTTTTCCTGGGGAACTAAAAGCTGTGGATCGAATGTCAAGAGGAATAATTTTCATATACTTTACGAGACAGATCACCATACCACCTTCCTTCACCTGTCACTCTTGTGACATCTAGAGGCATAAGCTCTGGATACCAGAAAGGAGAGAGGAGATTAGCCAACTGTGTCATTTGGAGAAAAGCCCCTGACTCAGTCTGCCAATTCTGCACCTTGACAAAACTGTGAAGATAAAGCTGTCATCCCTGTAGTTCAGTCACTGCATAGCCCTGGTAGGACTTGAGAATAACATCAACTGTTTTAGCCCATTATATTGTTTTATTATTATAATTTTAACATTAGGGAAACAATCTGCATTATGTGAGAAATTAAACATTAATGCTTAAATTTAAGAAGTTAGACATTAAGTAAAGAATTATACTATACTTTTCTCACAGTCATGCACTATAGTATACTCACAATCAAGTTCATATATCTATATGATTTTTTTCAGGCCAATTCCAATGTTCACTGAAATTTTTTTCAGTATTTCTCTATGCCTAAATAGAGGGTAGAGAAAGCCAATTCTCTGGCTGGCTAGAAACTTTCTATGTCTATTAATTAAAGATTAATTGACTCATTTGGATTACTAAGTAAGTGACACTGGGGAAAATAAAAACATTATCTCGGTAAGTACCAATGCATAATGGTCACTTTTGACTACTGAACCTGTGTTTTCAAACTCTGACCTTATAGAGGCAGATTTTAAATCTAGTGTTTGAGGGGCAATTCTGGAGTGAATGTAGGTTCCAATAAGTAAAATGAATCTTAAATAAGAATGTTGCCAGACATCTGATAGCTCTTTGCAATGAGGTTACAGTTGAGCAAGGACTGCTAGACTCTAATCTCAGTTTCTCATCTCTATTACATCTGTCATACCCTCAATAATTTTTTTCTGCTCCAAAAGCTCTGAGATATGTTTGGGAAAATGCAGTATAGGGGATTGATTTTCCAGATCTTTGATGGAGCATCCATGCCCCATGTAACTAGTTTTAATGCCATCAAGAAAATTATTATCTATTTTTGCTGGGAAAAGGCACTGCAGTACCTCAGTTGTCTTTGTGAATATCTTACAATGTATGAAAAGTGATAAACAGAGTGACAATTCTTTTTACTGATCAGGTTGTTTTGCAAATGATTGCATGACCTCATTTCATAGCACTTTGAAGAGAAAGAAAGTAGAGTATGTTCAGCTGAACAAATCTAATATTTCTTTCACTAATTGTAAAGGTTTCTAGTTGCACATTTTGTGCAGGTGAGAAAGTGATCATTTCATTTAGTTGGGAAAATTATCAATGCAAAAAAAAATCACTATTGTATGTTCAAGCCGATACTTCTACTCTTTCTTTGGTTTCAAATTAATGTACTTACTGAAAGGGCAGCAGGTCCTGGAGGTCCCATATTACCCTAGAATAAAAGGAAGAAACCAAAAGTAGCAATCTCAAATTTGTACATTTTTTTAAATGTCACTACTTTTTAAATAATTAACTTGACATCTATGATTTATTCAGCTTCATTTGAAATACTCAATTCAATATATGTACCCTCTAATCAAATTAGTTAAAAAAAATCTGATGAGATAGTGAAATTTAAAGTGATGAGCAGCCCAAGGTCAGCAACTGTCATCTGAGGGGAGATCCAGGCTTATCCCAGATAGCTCATTTTTCATGGTATTTTGGTTAAAAATTCAAGTGTTGGCTTATCTTCAGATGGGCTTATAAGCATATATGAATATGTACATATGAAAGTCTGTTCAGTTCTATTTCTGCATCAATTTCTGTAACTTTCCAAAATGTCTATCATGAAACTTGGTTTTCATTTCTTCTATATTTCGGTACACTTTTTCCTCATACGCTCCTTGTTGTTGTTCAGTCGCGCAGTCATGTCTGACTCTTCATGACCCCATGGACTGCAGTACGCCAGGCCTTCCTGTCCTGCATTGCCTCCCAGAGCCTTCCCAAGCCCACACACATCACACTGACTATGCTATCTATCCATCTCATCCTCTGCCGTCTCCTCCTCCTCTTTCCTTCAATCCTTCCCAGCATCACAGTCCTCTCTGCGCATTATGTGGCCAAAGTACTTGAGCTTCAGCCTCAATATCTGTCCCTCCAAAGAGCAATCAGGGTTGATTTG
>JANHZU010006226.1:393438-404303 GCA_032468055.1 Acrochordus granulatus | reverse complement strand
CTACTGATGTACACATATCACAAACAGATACACACACGTATAGGAAGAGAAGAGAAAATTTTAAATTCTCCCTTTCTCTCTAAATAATCTGTCTCCAGGATAACAAATGAATAAATTTTAAAAACCAGAGAAATAGCTTCATCTATATATCACATATCAAGCCAAGCCAACCATGGACAATTTCACTGTTATTTTATGTGCATATAACATGAGGAAAAAGGAAGATGCAAATGATGCTGTTAAGTGAAGGGCAGAATTATGCAAGGGCAGAATTATGCAAGCTGTGTCCTGTGACTCCCAACAGCTACACTGAGTGATTCTCAATCGAATGTATGAAGCGGAAAAGACTATACAATTTTAGACAAAGTTGAACACCTTTTTATTATCTGTGGGTTGTATTTGTTCCTTCTGTTACATCAAATAGTTGCAAAAAGCAGGTTTGGAATATTATAGTGTTATCAGGGCTGGAATTTTCCAGAGCTGTTTGTTTGATTTTTTTGTATCTAGGGTGAGTTTTAAAGAACAGGACTGGGGAGACATTTAAGTTTTCAAGGGGACTTATGTGTAAGAAATTAAGCTGGCAAACCGGAACCAGGGCTTCCTAAACTAGCAATAACTCTAGTTAAGGTACCTACTACTTTTTGATAGTATCAAAAGAATGGCCAAGTATCTATTGAATCAAAAATGTGGAAGAAAAAAAATACAGAGTATAAATCTTAGAGTATACAGATAGACTTTATAAAGACTTTAATTCTGTATGACAATGGGCAAATAATCTATATACATGTAGCTTCATTCTTGTCTACCATAAATATGCTATTCTAAACAACTCATATCTTCCAAGTAAGCCAGTTCCTGAACTAAGGGTTTGGAGATTTACAGCCAAGACTTGTGTGAGGTCTGACATCTAGATTTGGCTATTCCTACTTCCATCAGTATAGGAGGGAAATCTTGGCCTAGAGATCATGGATGGCTACAGGCACTTTAAAAGTGGTGCAGTTGCCTAGTGGTTAAGATACTGGGCTTATTGGCTGGAAAGTTGACAGCCCAAGTTCAAGACCCAGGTGCCATGTAATGAGGTGTGCTCCCTTTCTTTGCCTCAGCTTCTGCCAATCCAGCCATTTGATAGCATGCAAAATGCAAGTAGATAAATAGTACTGCCTGATCTAGTGGGAAAAGTAACAGCGTTCCATGTGCCTCAACGTATAGTCATGCTGGCCACATGCCCATAGAAGCAACTTCGTTGAATGTTGGCTCTTTGGCTATGAAACAGAAATGAGCACTGCCCTCTAGAGTCAGACATGACTGAAAGGGGAAACCTTTACCTTTTTTTTTACAGGCCCCCTTGCAACCTGGTAACTGTCTGCTCCAGTATTGGAATTAAGTGGCAACTGAGATGAACAAATTATCCCAGATTACAAACCTGCAAGTGAAAGGGAAAATACCACAACCATATCAGTCCAAGCCCAAGATCCTGCAGCTGTTGTTGGAACAGCTCTAGCAGCCACAGTCTGCTTTGATGCTAAGTACCTGCCTCCTTAGCTGACAAAATGTGATTCTAAACACATGCACTTCTTTCCTTGCTCAGTTTAAACTATCCCCTGAGACCTGATCAGTTTCCTGCTCACTGAATCCTAGAAAGTTTTATAATTAGCCTAATGGCTTCAGGGGCTATAAAACAGGCAATTCCTCTTCTGATTCAGACTTATAACTACCCAAATTTTGTGTTACTATAGAGGGCTGAGGATCCCATCAAATAAATTACAGTCTACTGTAAATTCATCACTTCCAACAGGAATGTGTCCAGCATAGGAATATCCTGCTTCAGTTTCAGGTATTAGCTCAGGAGATAAGCTGGAATGAAAGGCTTAATTGACCAGTTGAAACAGAAGTATCAGCTGAAATGCAGGATTACACAGAGTCCGGCTTGCATTTATGGCCATTTTCAGTGTTCTGCAATCACATGACCATGATTTTTGGTGGGGTTTTTTGCCAGGTTCTGATGTTTATTTTCGACTTCCAGCAAAAAACATCAGTGGAGAAAAAGACTCATTTAACAACTAGTGTTTGATTAAAAATCTCCACAAAAAAGTTCATAAAATCTGGCTGAATTATGGTTGTAAGTAAAGGACTACCTGTAACTCACTCATCAGGTCATTCAAAGATTGTCAGCATTAATACAGGTTGGCTTAAATATATAGGAATTGTAGCAAAGCAAGGGCATGTCAAAATTTGCATATTTTACCTATAGTTGAATTATAATAACTTATAATAACTCAGTTCTTGCTCCACATAGATGCTATTTGATTTCACCTTTGGCTATCACTTGCATCTGCTACTAAATGCTTCCTGACTCTTCTCCACTTTCAGAGGCTCCCATTTTCTCCCAAAAGTACAAGCTTTTCAGCACCTCCTTCATGATCAACTAAAATACTTGAATTATTGAAAATACAATATTACTTCTTGCAGGGTTCCTCAAAGAAGATGGAATGAAAAATGTTGATTGTCCTTGTGTATGATAGCAAATTCAGATTGTAGGAAGAGTGAGAAGGGAGCTCAGATTCCACATTGTTGTCTCATGCAAAGGCTTTGTTTTTGTATTGTCTTGCCTGTTAGTTTTACAGAAGTATATTCCATCTTTTGTGAAAAAGGCTCAGGGAGCTTACACAGGGATTTACTTTCATTTTATCCCCACAATAGCAGTCCAGGGAGGTACAGTCATGTGAAAAAGAAGTACTCCCTCTTGGAGTTCTTTATTCAGAATTCTTTATGAGGAACTTTGTCAAAGGCCTTAAATATTCAACTATGAAACACCAACAGAATATCTCTTGGCATTTTCAAAAAAATTCAAGAAAGGTTAGCACTGTGGATTCAGCTTTAGAGAATCCATGCTGATTTTCCTTCAGGAAACCTTATTTCAGCCAATTTGCCTGAATTTAAGATGAACATCTTATAATTCCTGGATTCTCTTGATTTCTTTGGAGCTACTATTTGAATGGAAATTTCTTCTGTAATAATTGATATAAAATATTGTCAGGCCTTATGCCATGACTATTAATTATGCAGAAGTAAGTAATTGTCTATTTTGTTTGAGTAGCTGTAGTCCTTTTACTGAATCTTCAATAATGTTCTGCAATGTGCACTTTCAAATGTAGATCATATTGAATTTAACACCCTTGTTTTGCTTCTCTTGTATGCAACTATCAGATTTTCCCAAACAATATTGGGCTCTTATTCTATTTTGCCTGCCCAAAACTTTTTGTTCAGCAGTGAATTTCACACAGCTGCTCATTTAAGCTGTCTCACACCTTTTTCCTGCCAAATGAAAATAGAGGAGAAGATTGACAGTTACCTCTGCAAATGTATGTACCCATACTGGACTCAAGGATATTGCAGCAATTGATTATTTTGGCAGAAGACAAACACATTTGAGAGATGAGTGGTCAAAAAATGGACAAGGTTGTACCTCATTGACCAGGACAACTTTAGCCCTTAGGCTTTCTTCTACAGACCTTATTTATTTATTATGAATAAAATGTAAAAGAGATAGCAAGATGGTGGGGGCTAAAATGGAGGTGGGATCTTTAGTCCAGTAATCACCTCCAGGATAGCATGTCACTGCCCGGACCCCAGGCTAATCTGCAAAACCAGTTTTTTATTTTTAACTAATAATTGCAAATGATAGCTATAGAATGTTTCCTAATTCCATTCATTCTGTTTTGAAGGGAGAGATTGTCTCCTGACTTTCGTATCTGGGAGGCCAAGATTCCCCCGAGGTGCCCACTGCATATCCTAGTGTTTATAAACTCATTTTTGGCTCTTCCCCATGACTAACATTAGTTAGAATCATATTCTAGAACTAATTTTCTTTATTTCTGACAAATCTCTACAGCTAGTGGTAACCATAAGGAAGCAGCCTGAGTTTAGATTTAACCTGACAAATGATGGGACATTACATGTGTTTTCTCCAATTCTTTTTAGAATGCAAACACAAACATTTTACAGAACAATTTAAACTATTAACATCATTTCATTGTGACTGGCTAGACTTGAATTAGCAGTCAAGATATTACAAGAACTAATGAAATTCAAGCTAACTTGGTACAGTGTGCATTGGCATTCAAACAGGACCACCAGCGAATCTGTAACAGAAACATTGAGAATTAAATACGTTCCAAGCCGAGCACTTGCTTTGAAAGATGGAGAGAAAGTAGTTATTTAGCCTAACCATATTTTGAATTTGAACATGTCTCACTTGTTGTCGATTAAAATTGGCAAACACACTGGAAGAAACAAAACTGCCTTAGGGAAGATGACAGGTGGGAATTAATTTTACTCGTTGCAAAATGAAACAAAGCAATACATTCAGTGAAAGAAATTGCCTTGCTATGAACTTCTTCAGGAAGTGAAATGTTTTAAGATATCACTGATGTAGGACCAAAAGCAATGACCATAAAAAGCAGTAGAAATAATGAAAAAGCCTTTTTTCCAGTCATAAGGGTGTTTCATGGTAGAATCTTAAGACAAAAAGGTATCTTCTCCCAGAACTCCAAACTTGGAACTGAGGAGAATGCCTTATCTCTCAAGTTTTGCAGTCTATCCATAACTAAGATAAACTTGAAGGGCAATATACTACTAGATTTCACTTAACATCTCTGCAGCAAATCTGTGAACATGTCTCACATTCGCACTTGGAACTGAGGCAAAGAAAGGATGGGTCCATTTTGTGGATTCCATCTTTAGAAACTCTTCAGATTCCCGCATGCAACTCACAGGTGTTTTGTTTAAGGCAGGGTTAGGCACTTTGTGCCCCAAAGCTGTACATAATTCTTACCTGGTTGCTCATGATCTTCAGCCTAATTTAAAAAGTTCTGTACAATCAGTCATTTCAAGCATCTACGCATTACTATTACTTCTTCAGTTTGTGATTTAGATGAATGAAATGTGGATGCCAAAAATGAATGCCCCTTCTCCAAGCAGGCATTGCCTTCATACTCTTTATGCAACTTCATCACATAAGAACAGAATAACAGAAAACCCTTTCAGTTTTAAGGAGTTAACATTCTATTTGTAATAACATATATGATGGGGTGGGGTAATTTGAATTATTCACAAGTATTGTATGACTAAAAGAGCCAATGGTTAAATCATGAGGCTAGAAACCAGTATACGGTGAGTTCTAGTTTTGCCTTAGATGTGAAGCCAACTGGGTGATTTTGGGTCAGTCATTCTTTCTCAGCCCTAGGAAGGAGGCAGTGGCAAATCACTTCTGAAAACCTTGCCAAGAAAACTGCAGGGCCTAGTCCAGGAGTCCCCACTGATTCTAAGGCATTAAATAAATAAAATTATAGGACTAAGGATTTTAGCATTTTCTAGAAATGTCCAAAACAGTCTTTAATATCTTAGTTCCATAAGCAGATGAGTGATCCATATGCATAGGAAGGATGGGATACAGACTTTTGCATTGAGCAATGAATCAATAATTCCTCCTTTCTGCAACTGATGCTTCAGAATTGAATTAATTCCTTGATCTGTACAAGTGGTTTAATGTTTAAAGAGGTCTTTAATATAATTTGTGAACCCATTTGTATGTGTTGGCTGCACATTGGTGTACTGTATATTTGTACCTTTGATGAACTCTTAATTTCTGTCCCAGTTGTGAAATGAAAAGGGATTGCTTAAGTATTTAACTAAATCTTTAAAAAAAATCTATAAATCTAGTTAATTCTGTGAAGCATTTAGACCTGAATTGGTTCTCTTTTGCAATTTCTGGCATATAAGGGGTAGGCGGATGAGGGTGGGAAAAAGTGCAGTAGAGATTATCTCGTTTAATCATTTATAATTAATGACACCCTGGAAATCTTCCAATCCTAGAAATGCCTGCGCTCTATAAAATGAGGATATACATCTGCTGTTTCAGTTAGGACAGTGTGAGCTGACTTCAAGAGAGGTCTCTTAGAAATCAAAATCTTTGCGAAGTAAGGAAGATGGGTGTGCTGGAAATATGAAGCAGTTTGGTGCAGATCACACTGGTGAGATTAAGTGAGCTGTCTGTTCTGTGAGCAGTTGAAAGCGAAGTCAAAGAGAGTCTCTGTGGCTTTAGCAGTGTATGATTCAGAAAGCAACACTCACAGTTCTTTTCCAAACTGCTGCAAACGTTCACTGCCGGTTGCTGTTTATTTTTAAGTTCAAAAAACACAAGAAGCTCTAGTTGCCACTTATTGCTAAAGGATCCAGGATAGCAGGTAAAAGCCGTTAATCCCCAGCAAGCTGCAGGGCAAGCTAACAGTGAGAGATGACAAAAGTTAATTGGAAGCATCAGTAGTCTAACAGAAGACATATTTGCAGTAATTGGGATATAAGGTTTCCAGAAGAGGAGCTTTGCAAGGAGTAGCTTTAGAAAAGAAGTGGCTTGCAAGAGGTAAGGGTGATTTTTAAGCTCTGTGTTTTAAAAAAAAGTGAAATGCCTTCAGGGAAGTGGAACATAGAAGAGATTCGAATTCATCAAGGAAACATTTTCAGCTATATCCTTTTAATGCCGCTGCTGTCAGTGTAAGATAAAATTGATCACATAAAAATTCTTGTCAGAATAAAGGTATGACAAATTTTAGTTTTGTGGATTAGGAAAATGAAATGTAATGTGTTGTTATCTAATGGACATTTAAGTCTTGGTGGTTGTGGGGCTTTGTTTTGTTTTGGGTGATTATGGCATGTGAATGTTGGTTTTGTTTTGTTTAATTCTTATTATATTTGAAATTGTGTCAAGATAATATTTCTTTGATTACTCATTTTTCAGGATTGTCAAGCTGGATGCTTCCACATATATTGAGTTTGTGTGTTTCTTTTTATTTATCAAATTCCTATGCTGCCCATCTCATGATTAATGACTCTTTTTAAGTATAGATTTGGTTGAGCAGGCTTCTAAACTATATCACTTTAAAAATAGATTGAGTGATCCAGAGCAGTAAGAAAGAAATGGAGTCCCCAGTAGATTTATAGTTAAAAATAAAATAAAATCTTAGCAATTTTAATTGTCAGGAAGTTGACTATATTATTCTCTGCCCAAAACCGATCTTATTTCAAGTGCCAAAGATAGATAGAATATACAAAGTCATTTTTATACACGAAAGCAAATCATGTTCACTTGAAGATTTCATCCAAATCCAAAGTATCAACAACCTATCTTGTTTTTTTTCTTCTCCAGAACCAGCAGACAATTTAGACCCCCAGCCCATTGGAATGAATGAAAATTCTCCCTCTTTGGTTCAAAGCAGCAGTAGCAACAATGCTGCCACTTGCAATAACTCTTCAGCCATCCCCCAACCTAATTCTGCAGTTAAACCTTGGCGCAGCAAATCATTGAGTGCTAAGCACACAACCACAACATCCATATTAACTATAAAACAGGTTCAGGAATCTCCCAAACTCCTCCCAGAGATGGTCAAAACCACTCCCAATGGTCAAAAATCAATGTTGGAGAAGTTGAAACTCTTCAATACAAAAGGGGGTTCCAAAGCAGTAGGATCATCTCTTGAATGTCCACGGTCTCGGGACACTAGTTGTGAAAGATTAGAGGGCCTCTCAAACCTTGAAGAAAATGAAGAGATGGAGGCTGCAAATCGGAACTTAAACACTGTAGGACCCACATCAAACAGTCCCAAAATTGCACTTAAGGGAATTGCACAACGAACATTTAGTCGGGCTCTCACCAATAAAAAGAGTTCCCCAAAGGGCAATGAAAAAGAGAAAGAGAAACAGAAAGAAAAAGAAAAGGAGAAAGAAAAGGAAAAGGAAAAGAACAAAGATGTGGCAAAGAGAACTTCTGTGATAGAAAAACCTGAAATGAAAGAGGAGCTGAAGGAAGAACCAGTTCCTCCTGCTCTAAATGAAATGCCAAAAAAATCTTCCAAGATCGCAAGCTTTATCCCAAAAGGAGGAAAGCTCAATAGTGCCAAGAAAGAAGCCGCTGCCCCTTCACATAGTGGAATACCAAAACCAGGGATGAAAAACACCACAGGGAAATCCTCAAGTGCCCCAAGTTGTTCTGCAAAGGAAGGTGAAAGAAGCCGAAGCGCAAAGCCGGTCTCCAGCCTCTCTCATCAAAAAGCACAGCTAGATAGCAAGAATTCAAGTTCCACATCAAGTTTAGCATCCACCGATGGGAGAGGAATGGGAGGGTGGTCAGCTTTAAGTTCCAGCAGCAGCAGCCATGCTGTCAATGGGTCAACAAATAGTACTACTCAGACAACAGGAAGCAATACTGTGAGTGTTCAGCTACCTCATCCGCAACAGCAATACAGCCATCCAAATACTGCCACAGTAGCTCCATTCATGTACAGGTGAGGAGTAACTTTTAATCATGAGTTGTCAAATCTGATTTTTTTAGTGTAACCAGACTTTTACGGCATAGTTTTCTTCAAGGATATAATAATTGCTTACTTGCTTGGTGCTATTTATTTTAAACAGCCATGGGCAGCAGTGCATATTCTGAGATCATGGGAGTACAAGTGGACTTTGGAAAGTTGACTGATTGCAGCCCAATCTAATATTTAGCTTTTACTTCAACCTAACTAATTATTTGTTCTAGCTCTGCTAGTTTTTGTAACATGATCTTGGCATAACAATTAAAGGTTATATGTAACTTTTGACTTAGAAAACACGGTACCATTTGGCTGAGGGCAATGTGTGATACATAAAAAAGGACCCTTCTTGTCCCATACTTCCTCCTCTTTTTCTTCAAGAAAAAGATAAGAGAAAGAGAAAATTCATAATGTATGACATGAGCAATAATTTCATGTTATAAAATCATAGTATGGTTTTGTGCCAAAACTTAATGGTATAGAAGTGCTTTGGGTTCAGAATTAAAAATTATTCTCTGTAATTATATAATATATACTGGCTTGGTAACATTTGTTAAAAGTATATGCCAGCTCCATTGGTTTCATTGACATATTTCAAGGATAATCAACTAATTAGTTAATTGCCACATTCCAGCAGCAACCAAAGCCATAACCTGGGCAACATTTTTGGAGACCAAAAAAAAGCATTCAGTTTTGTCTGGTGTGTCTAGAGCATTATATGATTGTATATATGCTTGGTATAAAAAGAAATGGGAATAAAGCAAAAATATGCACCGAAAAAGCCAAAGAGGTGAAGTATAAATTAATACATTACATAATTAAATAAAAATATTATGCCTATGGCATGCCAGATCCTTCCAAAGTTACATATAACCTTTAATTGTTATGTCAGATCCTTCTGAAACAAAGACCAGCATAAGAGTGTAATATTCGACAGAGACTGGTTATTACCTAATATCATTCATTTAAATCTCAGTCCAAATGTCAGACATGAAAGACCAGGCTCAAGCAGTGCAGTTCAAGCTGACGGATTTATTGGTCCAACAAGGTTACAAGAATTTGCCCAACCGCCTGTTAAACATCTGCACAACTAAAATAAGGTTCAATAGTCCTCAGAATGGGTTGGGTTTCTGATGCTTGAGGATCCGTAGAGATTCAAGACTGATTCCCCACTCTGCCTTTCTCCTCTCAGACCAAACTTTTTATTGGCTCAAATTTTTTCCATCATTAGTAACCACTATTATATTACAGTATAGATAAATATGAATATTTATCTATAATAGTCTTTTATACATTCAGCCAAGATGGTATTGAAATAGAAGATGAAAGCCATGTGATTTTATTTCCTATGCAAGTGGCCTACAGTAGTATTGGTCCATTACTATGATTAGATTTGACTGAAGTTCTTATCTGTACTTTTTAAAAAAGGTAATGCATTGATTTTTCTATATCTATGAAGGCATGGTGTTTGCGGCCCTAACTGCATGTATTTTAAATAGCAGTGGAAGGGCTTTCGACAGCAGATATTTCATATGTTTTACAGTTCAGTGCCTCTTTCCATTTCTAGGACATAGCACTACATGGCACTAATGGATTATGTACAGTCAGTTTGCTAGTGTATCCTGTGGAGAAGACACAGTGCTATACTGGCAAGTTGTATTGGTGCCATTTTTGGTGAATGAATTAATGAATGAATTTCCCTATTTCTTTATCTCTGTTTTGTAATTCAGATCCCAGACAGACAATGAGGGAAATGTAACAGCAGATTCCGGTACTGGAGAAGGGAACACAAGCATGGAATCTATTCCTTGTACAAAAACTGGACACCCTAACTTAGAAGATCTTTCTGGTAAGAGATGTATTAAATATATTGGCTCTCTGAATCAGGAATAAAGAAAAAGATGTGAAATAAGATCCAGTTACTTACATGAGATTGAGGACAGCACACACATTTATTACTGATGTTTCATTTAAGTGAGTTTTTCAGTATCTTCACTGCAGATGCAGCTAAACTCAGGAAAGTTAAAGAAGAAGCACTATTATGTATAATTTGGTGATTATTTAACCCCCCTTTTTTTACTTCATGTATATTTTTGTGAAAATGCCCACTTGTACTTCTTTCAAATAGCTGGTTCTGCCTTAATAACTATTGTGGATTTTATGTAAAATGCCCAGAATTCTTTATTTAATTATTTTTTAAAAATTAAAAGCACAAAACTCTGTGTGTCTATGGTATTGATATAAACTTTGTCTGAATTCCCACTATTTAAGTCTACCCACTACATTCTATTTATCAATAGAAAAAAATGTGCTATTTAAGGTTTTAATTCTTGAAACATTAATTGTGTGTTCAAAGGCCTAATGCTATGACGGATTCTTAAAATGAGCATATGTCTCTTATTTAAGTCTTATTAATTTTAACTATTTTTATTTTTATCTTTTTGTAAGCTTCTCAGAGTTGCTTTACTGCTGAGATGTATGGGACAAAGGAAAGGAGAGAGGGAG
>JANHZU010006226.1:376847-389109 GCA_032468055.1 Acrochordus granulatus | reverse complement strand
ATAATTTTGGATTTAAAACAGGACTCAGAAACAGGACACACAGTGGTGTGAATGGTTAGAACACTGGACTTGTCAGCTGGAACGTCGGTGGCTTGAATTTGAGACCCAAGCGCTGCCACGTAACAGCATGAGCTGCTATTACTTATCCCAGCTGCTGCCAATCTAGCAGTTTAAAAGCATGCAAAATGCAAGTAGATAAACAGGTACCACCTTCAGTGGGAAAGTAACAGAGTCCATGTGCCTCAGCTTATTGTCACACCAGCCACATGACCATGGAAGCATCCTCAGACAATACTGACTCCCTTGGCTGTGAATCAGAGATGAGCACTGCCCCATAGAGTCGGACATGACTGAAAGTGGAAACCTTTACTTTTTTTTTACAAGTTAGTATACAAGAGATGCCTATGTTCATCAGACTGATAAAAATGCTACCATGTCTCATTTAGCCCAATATTAAATACCAATTAACCACGAAAGTTTCTGAATCTTAGATAATATAAAAATAGAAACTTATTTTTGAGTTGGAATTGTGAAGAATGTGTGTGTGCTGATAAATCATAATTACTTCTGAGCTAAAAGTTACTTTTTTCCATAGCAGAAGATCCAGAAACCCGCAGGTTACGAACTGTCAAGAATATAGCTGATCTTCGGCAAAACTTAGAAGAGACCATGTCTAGCTTACGAGGAACTCAAGTCTCCCATAGGTAAGACACATGGGTTGTTTCTTTATAAGGAATAGAAACTACGTTGCCCATTCTTCACTCTCTTTGTGCCTCTCAGAGATTACTATGAATGACTAATGGCAAAGATTAATTTGACTACGCACTGTACTTCATTATTTTTTTTTAAGGTGACATACTAGAATCTGTACCATATTAGGGCATAACTGAGATTAATGAAGAATAAGTTAAAGAAGTGGAAGAAACCATTTCAGCAATAGCTGTATATACAAGCTGAGCCTTGGAAAAATATTTGTTAAATATTTTTAGGTGATGTTTGAATAAAAACAAAAGTATAAAGGTTACTATTTAAAAAGTTACCTAAGTTTACTTCTGATAATGTTTTAATGTATTTTAAACAGATCTATATTATTGTGTTTAAATAAGCAGCTGAACTACATTTGACCTGTTTGATAAGGCACATAACTTGAATTCCTACCTGGCCTTTGGATAAACAAAGTCTTATAATTCTGTTAATGATGTATGCATAGTCATATTTTCAAAGCACTAGTAATATTTCAAATAGAAATCAAAATTATCTATTGTGACATTTAGCACATAATGAAATTACCAATTGAGGTAATCAGAAGAAACCACATCAAAGAAATAGTATGATTTAAATGCAGAATGTTATTTACACAAAAACACATATTTCACCCAAGCCCTCCAAGTTGTTTTAAAAAAAATAAAAATTCCACAAGTACAAACAAACATAAGACAAAATACAAGAACAGCTATCAATAATGTAATACAGGGGCCTGAGACAACTGAAAAGTCCTTAAAACCCAACTAAAACTTGAAAGCACAAAGCCAAATGAAATTCTCAGTAGTGATATTTCCACCCCAGATAAAATGAATTAATCATTTGAAACTCCATAACAAGTTCAGTTTGATAAGTTTATTCATCAAAGTTCCACAGTCATTTATTGTTTTAGGAAATCAAAGCACTATGAAGTTATATAGCATATGTATATGATAGTTATTAACAATAAGCAGTTATGGTTGATGTCATCAACAAAGGTCTCATCAAAGAAGTGCCATAACATGATTGAACCCAGAGCATAAAAAGTGTATTAAATGGATCTCTGCAGGTTACCTTGACTAAATGTGTTGCCTACCTTAGCCAGAGTATATTTCTGTGCCCCATAGTTTATTAGCAAGATGAAAACAAACAAAAAGTCTTGCTTTTCTTTCATTCCATGCATCTAGTATTTAAGTAAAACATTTCTAACATTTGCCATAAAGTTATTTGTTCAAATGAATTTCACATTGAATCTTTTTTTTTATTTTAAGCACCTTGGAGACCACCTTTGACACTAATGTCACCACTGAAATAAGCGGACGCAGCATTCTCAGTTTGACAGGTAGGCCAACACCCTTATCTTGGAGACTTGGGCAATCCAGTCCCCGTCTTCAGGCAGGCGATGCTCCATCAGTGGGAAATGGATATCCTCCAAGAGCCAATGCCAGTCGATTCATCAATGCAGAACCTGGGCGTTACATGTATTCAGCACCATTAAGAAGACAGCCAACATCTCGGGACAATAATGTTTGCCATGTGGATATCACAGACAAAGGAGATGATGAAGTAGATCTTGAAGGAATTAATACGGATGCTACAGGTTATATGAGTGATGGAGATGTCCTTGGGAAGAATATAAGGACTGATGATATTACAAGTGGGTAAGTACAATCAAATCTGTTTGTTAGTTAAATCATATTTTTCTTTTGACTCAAAATCAGCTCGATCAATTAAAATGGTGAAATATATTAAGAATATATTGGACAAATATATGATAGCTCCTTATGGTTATTGATAAGATAGTCCAGTTTTTGAAGTAAGAATCAGAAAAAGCAGGTGGTGATGAAAACAAAATAAGAATAGTTTTTCACCTAGACTTCTGTTTGGTAGCAAGATATATATCTGATTGAGCAATATGATAGTGAAACCAGTGCCCACAGAGCAATGGCCTCCCATTCCATAGATGTTTTCAAGCAGAGTCTAGACAGCCATTTGTTGTTGATGCTTCAGTTTGGATCCTGCACTGATTAAGCAAGAGGTTAGCGACATTAGCTTAAATTGCCCTTTCCATTTCTATGAAATTGTTACTTGTTTCATTGAAGTTCTGTTCAGTTGTGAGCCTCTGTATATAGTTTAATAAAAGAAAATATATTAAGAACTTAGGTACCTATAGCCTTTGCCAAATATCTGTAAACTGGTTAATTCAATACTATTACATTCAGCTACTAAACTCTTAAGCTTCTATCTGTTCCCTATTGAGATATGCCAAATAGCAAATTACCATATTCCATTCCTATCTATATCTCTTTCCAATATAGCAGGCATATTGATCCTAAATTATGGACTTCTATAAACTTCTTAGGATATACCCCTCTACTATCACTCTTAATGCTCCAAGATGGGCTCTACACGAATAAGCATGCAGTCTGATTCAGCCTGTTCTGCTTGAAAACAAGTACTTCCTGGAATTTAATTCAAGGGACAATGATAGAATATGATTTCTTAAGTGGAATATCCTACATTGAATCATTAATTCCTCAATTAGTCTATATCTCCTCTGTATTAATATGCATAAATACTGATGGAACTGCATTGTTCCAGCTAAATCTTTTCCTTGATCTGCAGCAAGAATTGATCTACAGTTCAGTTGTTTGCTAGATTCTTGCAGGAGACATGTTGAAGAAAGTTTTGAACAAACTGGAGGAGACATGATGGAAGTAGCACAGATCTCTTCACTTATCATGCTTCACAGGTCATCCTCCTTAATGACCATTCATTCAGCAAGCTAAGTTACGATAGCGCTGAATGAATGGTAATTATGAAGTTACTTGAAGTTATATCTATTGCAGTGCCCCCACAAGCATATGATCAAAATTTAGGTGCTTGGCAATTCACCTGCATTTACTACTGTGAGGTGTGCTTCAGTTTTTCCTCACCCAATTATCTTTCCCCATTTCTTCAATCTGGGCTGCCCTGAAGCCCACTGCTCCTGCTGACCTAGACTCCATCACCCTCTCACCCCACGCTCCACTGCCCCATGCTCCACTGGCCTGCCACCCCCCAGCTGATCTTTGCCATCTTTTTCCTTCCATTACTGGTGAGGTTCATCCAGCCTAGCTCTTCCTATGGCAGCTGTTGGCTGAACAAGGCCAGCAGCTACCTCCTGAAGAGCCAGGCCACACCTGCCTCATCAGCAGCAGGAAGAAGACAGGGAAGATCATTTGGGAATTGTAGGGATGGCAGAGTGCAGGCCTTTGGATCAAGTCCTTGCATCAACAAAATAACTATGTTTGCACATATTAGGTGTTAGAAGAGCTAGGATCCAGGTTTCAGTAGAAATCTCCGCTCATGAATAAAACTATTCACATGAGGAATATGAGATATAACAATCACATTGTCTATAATCTTTGTCCAAATGCTCAAAAAATCATGCAGTTTGCTTCTTACAAATTATGTAATCCAGAATGTATTTACATTATGTGTATGTAGTAAATATATTCCATAAGAAATATTAGAAAGATGCATGGGAATAGGACAAATTAATAGCTTGTTTGAACAGTGATAAGCTGAAGAAAACTAAATCCTAAGAGATGTGATATGAACTGCTAAAAATATTAAAATCCCATTTGAGATGGTCCATTTTAAAACTTTTTAGTTTTTTTCCCCCCAGAAGTACAGATACTTTGTTTCTCATTCTATTGTTTTCCACAATAATTACCAAATGTAACATTTGCTAATAAACCTGTCACATGTATATCAGTTTGGGAAAAGATAATATAACAGAAACATATTGTAAAACATTTTTGGAATAAGAATGAGTGAATTGATATTTTATGGTAGATTATCTTTTGAGAGCCAATTTGTTGTAGTGCTTAAAACATCTATCTAGAAACTGGGAGACCATCCCACCTTGGGCACAAAGCCAGGTGGTTGACCTTGGGCTAGTCCTGTTCTCTCAGCCTTAGAAAGGAGGCAGTGGCAAACCACTTTTAAAACCTTGCCAAGAAAACTGCAGGGACTTGTCCAGGCAGTCTCCAAGAATTTGATATGCTTTGAAGGTAGAAAAAAAATCTTTTATACATCAGGATAACTTTGCCAATTATCTTCATTATTTTTTTAAAAAAATATAGCAATTCTTACTTGTTAGTAGCTCCATCTAGCGGTGAGCAATTTCCTTGGTAAACCTGCATCTTAAGTTGAATCCTAAATCTCCTTCCATTTAACTGCTATTGTGGGGCCGAATGGGAATCTCCATCTCTGACTTTTGGGTAAAAACTGAAGTAATCAGGAAGGGACGGTTGTTAATGACATTTACAAATGACTCATAAAGATGTTAGACTATAAAATGTCCTCAGGGCAAGATTATAAATAGTAGTTATAATCAAGTCTCTTCTTTAATGACTGAATTCCTACTAGTACCCCTCAACATTTATTAAGTAGGAACTATAAGCATTGTGCTAGACAGAAGTAAAATCCAATGCCTGAGATGTTTAAACATTGGAACAGGTCTGATAGATCAGGCTGATACACATCTTAGTCCAGATTTTGTTTCTCATTGTGGCCAATTATAGTGAATTTTTGGTGTGCTCTCAAGTATGAACTGGAAACATATCTCCCAATGTCTATGGAGCTTCTCAGTCATCCAGGTCATGATAATCACAAAGATACTTTCTTAAAAGGCAACTAGACTTTCTTGGTTTTTCTCTTGAAGATATTTTGCTTCTCATCCAAGGAGCTTCTTGAATGAGAGGAACCAAGAAAATCCAGTTGCCTTTTGAGGAAGCAACTTTGTGATATCCCCATTGCTTTTGTTCCTCTGCATCTGGTATTTAGGGACATGTTGTACCTAACTTATAAATAATATTGAATCTTCAAGACTTAATAGGCTCGACAGACCAAACCTCCATGAAAAAATGAGAAGACATCCAGGCAAAGAGAATAAAGCATACATTGATACCTGTGAGCATAAAGATGTTAGACTATAAAATCCATTGATCTTAATAACAATAATAATTGTGACTATTAGGTTTTGCAGTTCAACTTGTTGAACTTGATTTTATGACAATAAAGTGAATATCATGGTGGCAGAAGGAATCCATTGTTTGCTCTGGGCTGGTTTTGCTGAGAACTGGATGTAAATGCTGGGTTTTGGCAAAACTGTTATAAAATGTGGTAATATTACTGCGGGATACTGCAAATAGCTGTAAATGCAGGCCAGTTGCTGAGCACCCAACATGCGGTCATGGGACTGCAGGAATGGAAACACAGGCTATTGGAACTTCAGATGATTGCTAAGCAACCAGACATAAGTTGAGGACTACCTATCTATGAAATGGATTGAGGAGTTAAGTATTAGCCTATATATTTCTGAGAAATTTCCCTGAGATCAGGCTAAAGGATTTATCTCAGCTTTGGAACTCTCTGGGAATTGAAGTACACACATCTATCTGGCTGGGAAAATTGGTCTAGGAAATACAACACTCATTACCATTAATTCCCTCTTTCTGGGGCTGGATTTATAATTGACCTTAGAAATTTGCAGATTCTTTATAACTGGGCAAGTCTTTTCTGACTATCAGATGAAATCCTGAATGTAGTGTTGCTGGAGTTTGAGGATAAGCAAATGTCATAATTTGCTTAGAAACAATGGAATAAAAGTTTTGTAGTGGAAGTAGTAAAAACTGCAAAAATTTTGCAAAGTTCCTTAAAAAGGCAAATGGATATTAATTGCAAGATGTTATTGGAGATGTTTTGCCTTCTATCTGGAAAGCTTTTTCAATCCATGTAAAAACGAAAAAGAATGGTCAGGAAATATGTACATTTCTAAAAATGGGGGTGGGGGAAGATGAGAAAAAAGCAAGATTACACACAGCAGTTTAAACTGGGTGTTAAGTTTCTAACAGAAGGGAGGGTGTTTTTTTCATTTTTAGATGGATTGAAAAAGCCTTCCTGGTAGAAGGCGAAACGTCTCCAATAACATCTTGTAATTAATGTCCAGTTGCCTTTTTAAGGAACTTCGCAATATTTTTGTGATTTTTACTACTTATCATGACCTGGATTAATGAGAATATTCATAGTTGTAGTGACTATGTATTGTATTGGAAGAAAGAAACTAAATTCTGCAATGTGGCTACTGGATTTTATAACTAGAGTATGGGCTAATATTAATGCTTACCCAAAGGAAGTCAGCATTCCACTACTGCCATTATAAAGACAGCATTGGCTGAGCTTTCAAAATGTAATGTGGGACATAAACTGTTTTCCTCCAGGGAAAGGGAGTTAACATTCTAATCAATGCAATCACCTAACCATACTGGGCTAATGTCTACACAGTACAAAAAGATGTTTTTGTAACATCACTTTTATGATTCATGCCTTCCAGATGTCCATAAATTACAAAAAGAGAAAATGAGGAAGCCATATTTCTTAACTGTGATGGAATTAATTTGGGCAACAGTCTTTTCAATTAAATGTACTTAAGGAAAACATCCTAGATGCGTGTAAGCTGTGTTAACATGTTTTTTTTTTGGTAGCAAATGCACTTGTAAAATATATAACATATCACACTTGAAAAGAAAAAGAAGAAATGACCCCTACTGGAAAGTTGCATAATGCTCTTTTATCTATAAATATACTTACCAAAATGGTTTAGTGGTAAGCCAGCCCTGCACCATTTGGGGCAGGGCTCTCAGCATTGTTTTTGTAGCCTTCAGTAGTTCCCAATTTTATATTATCCACATTCTGTAGTGTGGTTTAATTTTTCAAAATAATGAAAAACAAATTACATGATCTACACTTTTTTAAAAAGTGGGGGGAAAGGATGAAAAAGCAGGAACACATTTGATAAAACGATACAGAATTAAGTGGATCTTGTTTAGATGCAGAGCAAGTTTTCTCTATGCAGTAGTGTTTCCCCAAACACATATCAATAATTGTCTCCATTTAGTTCCAAATTTATGATGTTCTTTCTGGACATGATTTATAATGTACATGGTTAAAGAACATTTGTACCATAACATGTAGCACTGTCTTTGCTCAAAAACAGTATTAATGTGACAACTACTACATTACTTGAAAGAAAAGTGGAAACAATTTCCATCTACTAATGTAACTAATATGCCTTGTCTGACCTCCATCTCATTTTCTAAGCTGGGAAAATGCATGGTTATCATTTGTTAGAAATCTTGTGAGAAAAGTGGATGAAGCAAGAACCACAATAAATCAAAAGGATAGAAGCAGCTACACCTTAGCCTAGGAGAATTTGCGGAAGCATTTTGCATTACTTTATAGTGAAGAACAAAAACATTACCAATTTTTTCAGGCTAATTACATTGATTTTTCAATTTGGTATTTACCACTTTGTCATAGGCAATAAAAAGTGAGAGGAAATGCTTTTACAAAAACTGCTCAGGATAGGCAACAGAACAACTGTTTGCTGTGTCTTGGTGTTCAGAATTTGTTTATGGTATGAATGCCCTTTGTTTAATTTATTTGTGTTCCACTGTCATTTTCTGAATAGTAAATCTCTTATATTTTTACTGGCAATTAGATAGGAAAGAGTGCCAAAATATTTGTTACAGCCACAACATATCCAGTGGCCAAGACAAACTGTTATAGCTCCCCCATCTGTGTTGGGTCATGGGAAATGTTGTAGAGATTTCACTTCCAGGTCTATCCAAGCAAAATTCTGGCAGACAGCCCTATAGAGTATCTTGAGGTCACAGATATTTTTTTGGCTTGTCACTATCTGTAAATATCTGTGATCTTGGGTGCTTGTCCTGAAATTAACTAACTCATTCTGGAAAGCTGTCTTATCATTTACATCAAAGACCAACATAATCAGTCATCCTACATAGAGATTATAAAGATGTAGCTCAGTCTTCTCCTTAGGAATGAGACAAATTCAGTTGTCACAATTGATTGCACGTGAATGTAGTTTGGGATACAGACATAAATATGATCTTCTCACCTATCAGTGCAAGGTATTGGCAGATAAGGGTGTTTCTGCTTCTCTACTGCATTTCAGGAGGACAATATTAGGAAGATAGTTGCAGAACATGGAATGTGAGAGGGTTCATTCTTCATTTTACAGTTTCTTTCCACTTAAAGTTGATTGCAGGCTGTTCATCTTTACACTGAGGCTAGTTCTTCAGTGCAAAGGTAAGGATAATCATGGACTGAACTACCTGTAAAATATAAGGGTAATTTCTATGCTTAAATATCACATTCCTAAAATCTGTGGGCAGGTTACTTAGAATCCAAGTTGCAGTGTCCAATTTACCCGCAGATTTCAAATGTCAATTTTGGATATTGCTGTTTTCCTTTTGAATTTTTTCTTAAGTAATGATCAGAATTTGAGTATTAATTTGTTTGTAAATTTTTGAATCTGCTTTTTATAATTTCTCAGAAGGTGGCAGCATCTCACCAATCTTGTCCTGGCTTGACAAATAAGGAGGATCAGGCCTAGTGAGCACTGCATGGGAGGTTATCAGGGAATATCAGGTCTATAGGCTTAACTAGGAAATCAAACACATCCGAGAAGATAACAGCCAATATACTGTCATCAAGAAAACTGTAATTTGTCCATGTACTTACCAGGTGCTGATCACAACGTGACAGCATATTACCTTTCCTTTTTTCATACTGAAAAGCATATTCAAAAAGGTCTGCAACACTTTATGCCCCTATATAATCCAGATACTCTTCTTGTCTCTACTTAAAGCTACCAAAATTGTTTAAAAAAGATTAAGCCTATTCTAGTTGTATCAGTAGATCAGCACCCATATATCCTACAGCCCATAGAACATGAAAAAGTTAAGGGTGAATGAGCAATCTCTAGTTCAGCTTATGTGCCTTCTCTGTTGTGGTCCTTATATTGCCTTATAGATTTCAGATCTTGTTGATGTTTTAGATATATGAGATTAGGTTCTTTAATTAAAGCAAAATCATACATGTTTTAAAGTAAAACAGTAAAGAGATGGTTGCTCAGTTATGTTATGCCTCATGGGGAAAAGCTGGCAAGTTGTGAGAAAAGAAGAATGAGAGGAAATATCATGAAGTAATGTGTTCTTTCCAGTATTCCCTACTGGCTTCCCCAGTGACTTTGCTTGTGGGAAACTGTCAGGGAAGGTTGCAAATGGCGATCGCAAGACTATGGCTCTCTGTAGTGTTGTAATCATGAGCCAAGCACCAAGCACTTGGCTCACAATCATGTGATTATGAAGACACTGAGCAGCTGCAGTTTTATGGACCATTTGTCAGCCCCGCTTGTTTAGCATCATTATAATTTTGAATTCAAGGACTACCTGTGGTTCCTTGCCTCAGCACATAGACTCTAGCAATCAGTTGACTGCCTCTTATGTTTAGTATACTAATATTTGTATAAAAGCTTTGTAAATGTCTAGTTATTTCTCTTGCAGATTAATAATGCTTCATTGGAATGTGTTTTCAAAATACTTTTCTTGTGTGAGGATATATTTTGAAGCATTGTCCTGAAAAATTGAAGGATAAAGAGAAAATCCAAACACCACTCAGATGAGTTTTGTTTTTTTAAATAATATAGATACTATTTTTGTTATGATTGTCAGTTTTTATTTATGTATTTATTGGATTTATATGCTGCCGAAATCAAGCTATTCTTGGCAGCTCAGAATAAAACAATATTTTTTAATCCTTAAAAATAATAAAATCAATATAATCCAATAAAAACTTTTAAAAACAAAAAACTCAACCAGACTGAGAGGGGAGGAGCTAAAAAGATGATATAAATATATAAATGGGGGAACAGAGGTGAATTACTAAGCTACCACCCACCTCCACAGTGATGAATCCCGATTAGAGTCCTTTGCCAGTTTTTGTCTATTTGGAAAGAAGAAATCAGTTTTCTCATTCCCCTGCTCAACAGTTTTTTCCCCAATTAAGTTTGTCATTGATTTGCCCTTAGATGGTATATGGCTTTGTAAAATTTGCAGGTGAAAAGAAGTAAGCAAAATTGAAATTTGTAAATGTTCACTTTCTTAATTCAGCCTCATATGTGATGTTAGTAAGTTGCTTCCTATTGTTTTCACTAACCTGTCAAGTTACTTTTCAGAAAAATGCTATAGATTTGACTTGACTATTTAACATAGTTTAAATTGTGTTTAAAATTTGTTTGTCTTTTGAAGAATCTGGGAATTCTGGTTTAAGGAGTTGTTGGTTCATACTTCTGGACAGCCTAGTGCCTGTTATATTTTTCCCATTCATTTTTTGATGCATGAATCTCTCTTCTTTGTCAGGAATCTAAGGGATGTACCCTGTGAATGGACAAACATTATTGAGCTTAGTCATAAGTTGAAGGCTGAATAAGTTAAAAGATAAGACAGCAGCAAGGCTAGTGGAACAAGATAGAGCATGGATTTCCTTGAGTGTTGTGTAACATGACAAGATACTGATGTGTATTTAGTGCCTCTATTGATGTGTAAACTTCGCCTAGAAATTATCAGTGGCACAATTTTTATGACTGAGAATTCCTATAATCTTTCATCACATGGGGTGAAAATTTGTGCATCTGGCTCTATGCATTTGGTTATACTATTAAATTGGTACAAGTTATTTGGAGCTTTAAAAGAGAAGAGGTATCATAGTAATTCAGATACATACCTTCTATGTAATTATTGCATGATATTGTCTTATTATTATTATAATATGTATTTTAAAAATAATTTTGTGCATTTCTAAATATTTTGGATTATCCTCAACCCAAAACTATCTGTAGGATCTATCTGTTTCATGTCAGATTTGTCCACTAGAGGGTATTGTGATCAAGAGCTCCTAAGTCAATGAATCTGGCTGAATGCATGCCTTATTAGATTCAGCATTTCCATTTTGATTTTTCAGTGCAATAAAACTAGTGTTTCTTCAGTCAGTTTCCTTCTTGAGAAAATAAAGCCAGGCTACATATTTCCATTTTTTCATACCTAAGATTTCAACTACGCTTTAGTCATGAATACGTGATAATATCCTTCCCACCATCTACCCAGGGTCATTGAAAGTTTATTTGCCCCCAGCCATTCAAGAGATGGATGGGTTCTGTTCTATTCACTTTACATTTTAAATGATCTCCAAGATATGGGTGTGAAACTCTGACTCTAGGCAAATTTCAGGATATTTTCCCCTAATCTTAAAAGGGGAGAGAAACATATTATTTCATGAGCTTTAAAATTATAAATATTAACATTCTTTTCCTTCTTAACTATCCCCTATTTAGTCTTAATTGCATTGGTCATTTTGGAATTTAGCAACATCTTATTTCTGCTCTAAGTACTGCATTCTTGAGGTTTGCTACGTATTTATTTTCTTAGATACTTAGAACCACAAGCTGATATAGCACACTTATGGTTAATGTACAATAATAAGTGCCATGTGGATTTCAGATATGTGGATTTTGTAGCTCATCTTAATTACTCCTATTTCTAAAGCCTCATCAGACAGCCACTTGGCTTTCTTGCATTTCTGTTTCTTTGGGATGGTTTTGGTAGCTACC
>JANHZU010006226.1:344829-360268 GCA_032468055.1 Acrochordus granulatus | reverse complement strand
GCGGAATATTTTTTGATTAAAATTTTTGCTCGTCCTGCGAGTTTCTCGCCCTGTGAGTTACTCGTCTTGTGAGGCACTACTGTATTATCAGCATTTTTTTATAAATACAAAAATAAATTTGTATAATTTACAAGGAATTTGGTACAGAGAATTTAAATTTCCCATATTACTAAATCAATATTGAGAGATATTAAGTATCTTTCTTATGATTTAAAAAGTAGATTAATTAGCAGAAAGGTATTTTGGAATTTATTAGGTTTATCTGAGTTTATTAAAAAAACTGGTTTGAGGTGTCCAGAGGGATATCTTCAGGGGGATTAAAAAAACTAAAGCTAGCATACAGTTGTGTGATTAAAAACCTGACTTTTTAAAGTATAAATAAGGAACTTAAAAGGAGACCCTGGCTTCAGTCTCATAATCATACCTACCGACTTGACTTTTTTGATTCCTCTCTTGCAAACACTCCTTTTTCTTCCTATATCTGAGATACAGTATATTGCAATATTCATTTGAGCACATACTTTGAACATACTAGCTTTTGATGCACTAGTTGTCCTGCTGGTCTTTGGGATCACTCCCTAGGCTACTTGATCTGATTGCCAGCTTGGTGGTGCATGTTTATTTTATTTTAAACACTTATGTAGCCATCTATCTTATAAAAACTCTGGGTAACTTCCAATAAAAATGTAAAATAACACAAAAACCATGTTAAAACTATTAAAACCAAATGCATAAAAACAAAAACCTGGTTCCAAATCAAGCTTCCAATGTGCAGTCAACTCATCTTATTCCATTGCTTGGAGAAAAAGCCAGGTCTTCAATGCTTCACCAAAGGCTAAGTAGGTAGAAATCTGCCAAACTTCAGGGAGAAGGGTGGTCCATAGGACAAAGGCTGCCATGGCAAAAAGGCTGCCTAATTACCATAAGATGGCAATGTTTCAAGGAAGGGATTAGGAGCATGTCCACTCTATCTAATTAGGTAGGATGGGTAAATGTCCTTAGGGAAGGACAGTCCTGCAGATAATCTGGCCCTGTCCCATACGGGGTTTTAAAGGTGATGACCAGTTCTTAAATTGGTCCTGGAAAGAAACCGGAAGCCATTGCAGCTCACGCAAGAGAATTGTTACGTGGGCAAACCCAGCAGCACCCATCATGCTCTGTGTGTCCCAAGATAGAGACAATCCAAGACTGAACTTTCATTGCACAGTAAGAAAGTAAAGAAAATATATTTGGCTAAGATATTTGCAGTGGAGTTTCTGTAAATGTTTCCAATTGCCTAGTGTGCACGTCCAAGCTAAAACCTATGTTTTAAATTGTAGACAGAATGAAGATTTCTTGCTATTAATTGAATTAGCCTTCAGCTATAGTCTCTACAAGATGCATTTCTCCCTATAACAGAGCAGAGAGCTCTGAAAGTAGAAAATCAATTATTGTTAGGTTAATGGGGATCATCACAAAAACAGCTGAGCTCAGTAGTTCATTTGTCTTTCAGTGTGTGCAAGCATGCATGCCATTCAGAGTGGTTAGCATCTGAACCCCCTTTTAAATTTAGCCTTATTGTTTATAGTTGAGAGGATGACAGATAGCCAAAAATAACTTGAGTTTTTTTTAATTATTTTTTGGGTGTAACCATGCAGTTGTGAAAACTCTTTTGAGTTCTAGGAAGCCTGTATCTCTCCAGGAGAGAAAAAATGATTATCTAAATGAGACAGGGCATATCCTATAAAAGGTCCTGCATTATAAAAATGCCAATGAAAACCACTTAGCAATAGATTAGCATTTATAAGAGAGCAGGATGAGGTGAGGCAGACAGAGCATCCACAAACAAGATGCAGACAAAGAAGTGGAATGTAGAACATTTCGTCTAGTTGACCCTGCTAACATTGTTAGCTTGTACAGTAGGATTTCCATTTTCTATAAAATAAAAGCTACCAAGTTCTGAGAAATCATGGTGATTACAGGTCTGATTTAAGACAGGAAGTGTTTATTATCCTAATTGATAACTTAAAGATAAGTTGTCCATATCTTTATAGCTTAGAGGATGTAGCTATTAGCAGTATATCTTAAAATATAGGTGATATGCGTAAGTCTCATTTAAGCAACTCTTATTCATGCCACCTTGTTGTTGTGTAGACTTGTGAAGCTAATTCATGCAGATCAAAATGTTATGATACATTTTCTTTTCATTTTACATCTAAAGAAATGATTAACTAAGACACCAGACTAGAAACCAGGAGACTGTTTTAGACTAGACTGTGAGTTCTAGTCCCATCACTTTAGGCATGAAAACCAACTGGGAGACTTTAGGCAAGTCAGTCTCTCAGCCCAGCTCACCTCATAAGGTGAGGTTCTGGGGAAAATAGGAAAAGGAAGGAATATTAGATATGTTTTCCACCTAGAGCTATTTATAAAAATAATAAAGGTAGGATAAAATAAATATTCTAATAAGTTTTACAAAAGCAACCAGATTATGGAACTAATGAAGACTAGAAAGCATATTTATGAAATCAAATGTGCCTTCTACATAAACATCTGGTTAATAAGTAATAATTAGAAAGCTATGTGATGCTTGAATTCAGTTCAGAAGAGGTGACCTGGGACATACTCTGAATGCAGCACCTGCCTTCTTATTAACATCTATTTCCAGATTTAAATAACTAGGTTTGTGCTTCCACATGTTCCAGAATAACTCTTCTGAACTGAATCCAAAATATTGCATAGCCCTTGTTTCAGTTCTTGCTACATGATCCCTAATGTTGAATCGGAAGAGATGAAGAGATGTAAAATCTTGGGATCTTGGGTAGATTATGATATATTTCCTGACATTAGTTTAGAATGTTGTTTTGACTGTTATTGGATTTTTGCTTTGTTCTTTTTTGATCCACCATTGGTTGTTTTCTATCATTACTATGTTGTGGTAGGCTTTTTAGAATCTTATGATATAAGCTGTCGAAATTTGTGATTGAGACAGCATATGTATTTATTAAATACATACACATACATTTTTGTCAAATTAAAAAAATAATTTTTTAATGTTTTGGATCACATATATTCAGGTGGGTTGGAGCAGATGATATTGAAGGTCCATCATTCAATAAATACTAGCTTGCCTGACTCTGGAATTAGTTTCAGGGTAAGAATCAGACGAATTAGATTCAAATTACCGTGAAGCTCTTGCTGAATAACTGCATCAATTTCTCTCAAATGTTCTCTACACATTTGTTTTGCAGATAGAATAAGAGCTGGGGGAGACAATCTACATTCTTCTGATTAGAAAAAGAACAGTATCAAAATGTAACACACAAAATAATGCTTACTCCTGAAGTATTATTTGAGGTGCAAGGTATCTTTCACTTACTGGAAATAAACTCTGGATCTGGTCACTATTGGGATGAGTTACTGACAAGGATAATCTTAAGATCTATGATGAACGAAAAATATAAATGTACTGAATGTACAGTATAAAATATTATTTAAGTTTAGCCAAAGTACGCAAATAGCATTGCTACATAAACACTGTTTAAATATAATCATTTAAAATGTGCTTATGCCCATGAATACAGCAAGTCTATCCTATAACTCTAAATTATTTTTGCTTTCCTGATGGAGAAAAAAAGCCAGATAGCTAAAACCAAATAGCTTTATAAGTAGATAGTTTCTAAAGTCCTAGAATACTTCTTGTCTTTTCACTCTTGCAAATTAACATGGCTCCTCTTCTGGAATTTGTCTCCAAGTGTTTGTTGACACCCTGGTCCTTGGGAAAGTACATGGATCCAAAATTAGCTGCTAAAACTGTACTATATGAATATTTAGAGTTCCTGTAATAGAAAAATCAAAGGACCACTTAAATGTTCAATCCAGCAAATCCCACTCCTCTGCTAGCTGTCTGGTTCAAGTTTTTATCAGCAAGCTCAAAAAACAACTCCACTCCCAAAGAAAGAGGTCTTTCTTTGGGCCACGGAGATAATCCTCTAGCTTTGTAAGGCAGCATTTACCTTGAAAAATCAGACGCCAGTAATAAAGAAAAAGAAAACCTGTTTTCTATTCCTGAAAATTATTGCACTAGAAATACACCAAGAGAAGATGCTGTTAATTTTATGAATGGGATTTTTGTGTGTTTTGTCTGAACCAACCCATTCTTTTTTCTATATTGACTGGAATTTCTGGCACGGCAAAATAAATTTCAATATATTTCTCAGTGCGTATGGCATACCATATGGCAGCTCCTGGTGACTCTTAGCCCCACAGGGATATTGTGGGGAAATTCTAGAAGATGGAGTACTAGGTGCAGTTATGGGATATAAATAAACAAAAAAAGGTTTCTGTGCATCCTCCCTCAAGGATAATTTACATTTAACAAAAATTCAGGTTGCTCAAAATATATTGATTCATAAATATGCACTTCCCAACAGAGTAAGGATACGGTTCTTTGAAGTTTTGTGCAACTTTTTATGCTAAAGAAAAGTTTCTTTCCTCCATGTGGTTACCCTTTTCTTTATCTCCTGATGGGAGCAGGAAAAAAAAAGTTTTCAAACTTTCAAGTTGACTAATACGAAGTTACCTATGTAAGTTTAAAGTGTTTAAAGGGGTGGTATTTTTCACATGGTGCAGAAATACTTTGCTGTTGCCTTTTTCTGAGGAGCTTTTGGACTTCCCAGTCTAGCTGTAATAGATGTGTCAGAGCCCTGGAAAAAGAATGGTGGTTTGTCCAAACAAGGAACATCTGCACATTTCCTTCTTACTGAAAAACAGCCAGTTCTGCTCTGTACTGGGTGTAGTTAGCAAGACGATCAAGGAATCCTTGCCCTTAGAAATGAATGGGGTGCTAAAGTAAACATATCCAGTTTCCAAGATTTCTATAACCTAGCACTTCCCCTCCCCTTTTTCACTTTGATTAAATCTGGTTTATGAACCATGAAAACCTCGCTTTCTTTGTTGCAAGCAGCTGCTTAACACTAGCCCTTGGACCTGCACTTCCCAGTTGATTTTTATCCAAGTATTAACTGTGACCAATCCTGCTTAGCTTTCTAGATCAGCTATGTCTTGTCTATCACATACTGAGAAAGAAAACTATAAAGGCGTTTTGTTTCATTTTGCTTCCTTGGACCATATGACACGTATTAACGTGATGCAAGGATGAATTCTAAAAATGCAAATATATCCTTAGGGAATTAAGGCCTTTGTAAATCAAAAGTGCTGTGTAATATTAAAGGGAGTAAATTTGAACAGGACTAGGCTACAAGTTCTCACGCCATGACAACTTTTCATATTGGGAATACGTATCCATGAATCTTGAAATGGGGTAAGTGTGGTTAGCTTGCTTAGTCCTGCGTACTCATGACAGAAACTTTCAAGAAAACATGTGTGATAATTGTTTGAATGAAAAAGAGGCCGCTTCTGCTGTGACTGATATATATGCAAAGACTACTGAAGTCTACTGACATTCTGGCAATGATTGTTGGCTAGACTGATATCAGCCCATGAATAGTCAATGAATGGCTTGATAGGTGACAAGTGAGCAAGACATTCTGGCACTTGAATAAAGGTTTTAAACTCAATGTTATTTCAGTCACTGCTTAGAATATCCTGAGGATCAGATGTGATGTTCAGTTCAAAGTATTTCACTCTGTGCTGCAACTTGTACACATCAGTGTTGTTTTATTTTCCTAAGATGATGGAACCTACAGTTCAATTACAACATTTCTAATGAATTTATCTTATGAATTTATTTTCTGTTTGAATTAACTACCTAACTAGAATAGTTTGAATGGAAGGAATAAAAATAATTAGGTTTCCTTGCATGTCATCCATTTTTCTCCTTTCTTCAGTGCACCTACATTAATTTTATACCTAAATTCTTAATTTTTATACAGGAACAGTTTTTACAAAACTTAGTAATTAATCCTAAGCATGAATCAATAACTAATTAATTTACTGATACTTATCCCTTGTTCTTTAGTTTTTAGATTTTAACAATAAAAATGTTTGCAAAATGTGAATATGAATTATACGTGTATGAAAATTAACAAAATGTGCATATATTGCAAGAACATGATAGAACAGGAAATTATATTGTCTTGAATCCTTTAAAATTAAATTGGCATTATGTTTAAAATGACAAAAAAAATAACAATTTAGGTTTTCCAATTTTTAAATGTTAAACATATCACTTCTGAAGGTAATTAATTCCTATAGATTTCAGAGGGATTTATTTCATGTTAGCCATGTTACATATAAGTAACTCTCAATAGTATGGATCCATTACACAGTTGTCCAGATATCTAGGGCTGAAATCACAAAATTATCCTTTGTTTATATAAATCTTTTAATAGTTTATTATTTATTTATTTTACAAAATCTGCCCCCATCCCACTTGAAAAGATACTGGACACTGCAGAATAATGCTACTTAATGTAATATCAGTAGAAAAAAAATATTCATTTAAGTTCAATCATAATTATTTTGATAACTATTCTAAAACCAGATTTCCTCTGCTGGCCTTAAGCCAATACACTGAATTATTTGTAAATAGAACTAAAATGCTGAAAAATATTGCTCTGAATCTAAGGACTAAAAACTTAGGTTGATATATTTTTTGTTGAGGTTGTACATTAAAAAAAAGTAAACTTTCTCTGCCAGTTGGGCCAACTGTGTGGTATGGTGCTCATCTTCATTTCCTAGCCGAAGAGCCAGCATTGTCTGAAGACGCTTCTGTGGTCATGTGGCCAGCATGACTATACACCGAGGCGCATGGAATGCTGTTACCTTTTCACCAAAAGCAGTACCTATTTATCTACCTGCATTTTTACATGCTTTCGAACTGCTAGGTTGGCAGGAACTGGGGCAAGTAACGGAGGCTCACCCCATTATGCGACGGTGCTTGGGTCTCAAACTGCCAAGCTTCTGGCTGACAAGCCCAGTGTCTTAACCACAATATGTTTTCTACATGTTGTTCAGTAGCAAATTTTTTTTGGTATTGTTTTTAGAATTAGCATGTATGATATTTATTCTAAATTTCAGAATGGAGAGATATTATAGCATTGAAGAAACACTACAGAATGCCAATTAAGCTCTCTTGCCTGAGGATACTTAAATAACAAAGTTCATTCTTAACAGAACAAGCATAGACTGGTAGATCTCAACTTGCGACCACAACTTACCATAGCTGACATGGGAAGATTCGTTAAGTGGTTAAGTGAGGCATCACATGACTGCACCCAAGTTTAGACCTTTTTTCCTTTTGTTGTTAAGTGAATCACTCCAATTGTTAAGTAAGATATCATGTGATCACAATTTATGACTTTCCCTGCCGGCATTCCCATTGACTTTGCTTGTCAGAAACTGGCTGGGAATATCATAAATGGCAATCACGTGCTCTCAGGATGCTGCAACTGCCAAGCACGTGGATTGTGAGGATGTGTGAGGACTGGGTATAAGTCAGTTTTTTCCAACTCCTTGTAATTTAGAGCAGGATCCTAAACAAATAGTCATAAGTTGAGGACTACCTTTATGTAGTAAAGACTTCATTCATTCAGATAGAATAATGGTGCTTAGCTTGCATTTTTCTTATAAAAAATATTTCTTTTTGGAAGGTCCTCAAGCCCAGTAATCTTCCACCAAAAGAAGTGAAGAACAGAACAATTTTGCAAGATCTTTCTCCTTGGAAAATTTTCCTTCTGTTCAGAACTTGTCAAAATCAAACACAAAGTATGCTTTACAAATAGAAGTAGAGAGAGAAACATCTTTATTGGTTTATGTATTAACCACCACAATTTTTTTAAAAAGTACTAATTCAAAGAAGAAAATTTAATTCAAAAATTCTTGAGTTTCAGTAAATAAGTCAACACATATGTGAATGGACCATATATTAAACAAAAACATTTGCAATCTCATATATTCATAAGTGGCTGTTTCAAACTTTGAATTTGATAATGTCTTTGATTCCAAGCTGCAAAATGGAAGTGTTTAGATCTGTTCAGTTGTCATTTCAAACTGAAAGGGGTTATAAAATGAAGACTGTTATTAAAAAGTTCATTTCATAAAAAGTTGAAAATTGCCCAACTACTGTTCTTATTAGGATAGCTTTCTTCCTATAAAGGTCAGTTTAAATTGTATCCTCATGTTTACATCTGGAATGATATAATTCACCCCATCAGCTCAAAGTTTTGCCATTTCATTCTTTACAAATGTTCTAATTTTCCCAGTTGCAGGATAGTCTTTATTTTCTGGTTTCTGTCTCTGATAAGATAGTGGCTCTGTTTTGCCTGGTAGGCAATATAAAGCCATTTAATAAGTAGATTTAAGGGTGCATAAGACTGAAGCAGGCATATGAATTTAATAAATAAATAAATAAAAATGATATCCTATTCCAGGAGGAAAGGTATCTTCTTTATTTTCTGACTGTGCATTGCCATCCTTATTTATTGCCAGGATATAAGCATTTTAATTTTATTAAAATTCTTGTCATTTAAAAAAATAGTTCTGATCTGCTGATAAATACATCCTGATTCTGAATCCACAGCCTTCAACAATATAAAGGACACCTGTTGTTACAAGTATAAGATTAAAATTCCTATTTTAAAATTTAAATGAAGTCTGACATGAAAAGAAAGAAATGAAGCCTTGCCCCATGTCCTTGAATGCAGATTTTAGATGCAGACATCGTATGCATGACCTGTACACTTTCCCAATGGTATAAGTGCATCAATTCAGTGAGTGAAAGGCCCAGTTGAACTTTTGCAAAACTGAGTCCTGCCTATCTAAGTTTCCTACAAGGTCCTCCTTAACTGTCTTCTTCCATTAATCCAATAGAGGGATCTTGTGGGGGAAAAAAAACAGCAATATCAGGAAATGGCAGACTTGGAAGCAGAGGAAAGAAGGTAGGAGCTATGCTTGGATGGTCTTGAGCCTATTGTAGACCAGCGCTCTATTGATTTGCAAGAAGTGATTTAGGATAGATTCTTGGGCTACCTATTATTACTGCCTAAATTATACAATTATCATATTAGTCATATCTTCTTCACTTTAAGAAGTAAGTCGTTTGCTTTAGGATTGTGGTTGAAGTAGAATTCTTCACATTCATGGAGGGTTATCACTGAGAAAAATGCTGATGGCTTACCTCCCTGTTGTATAAGTTTTGTTAAATTTGCTCTCTAAATCACCGAAAGAAACATGCAGTTTGAGAGGAGCACTTCCCTCTTTTCTCTCTTGAACTTTCTGAGCTGTAATAAAAGCTGTGAGTTGTCTGTTGGTGAAGCAGAACTGAATCCATTTAACCCTCCCAAAGTTTCAGGCCCGACTGCTAACGAAATGTAGTGTCCTGAAAAACACAGTGGTCACATTGTTATAATTACTACTCTGTGAATTTATTTTCTTGCAACTGACTTTTGGATTATTTGGCTTGCTTTAATGTTTCTTAAAGTGCATTTCCCAAATAGCATATTGCTTCCACTGGGTTAAAGTGATAGCACTTGTTAAAAACCCGAGCGAACAATTTAACAAGGAGTAAGAGTAATTTGAGATGGATGTTTATCTCCCAGCAGTCCAAAGTAAACATTTAACTCATTTGTAAAGTAAATAATAGACGCATTCACTTTATTTTGCAGGTCAGGTGAAATGTTTGAATCAGGTTAACTAGGGAAATCCTCCAGGCACTAGCTGGTCAAGTAATCAAATAAAACCTAGCAGAATGAATAGGCACTGTTGTGTACACAAAATATAGATATACAATGGGCACTCAAATCTCCTCTCTTACTAAGAAAATAGTTTTGTAGTACGTGAGTAGCTTTTGTTATTAGAAGGTGTCTATTTATAAACATCCAGTTATTAAATTCTTTCTTCTGTATTGAACCAGAATAATTAGTCTGACTGCTGTGACAATGATACTCCTTTTCTTCCTAACTGCTAAAGAACAATGAAGTAAGGTTTATTTTTAATACAACTGTTAACTGTCTTTTAATTCTGGTAAACAAATAAACTGATACTGGCGAAAAGTTGTCTTGCATTACAAAAGACATACAAAAAACATTGTCTGTTGAGTTGTACTTTGCTAAGCCTCTAGTAAATTGTGTTGAAATCAAAAGATATCTTCTGATATTTTTAATATCAGATATTAAATATTTTTAATATTTTGATATTTTAATGATACCTTCTGATATTGTTTTAATAATGAAATAAGTCTTTATACATTATCTGTAGGATACCTAGGAAAAAGCTCACTAACAGTGTTCCCACTCAGAGTTCTATGTAATTAATTTTGCAGTAACAGGCCTTTTTACAGGGATATTATAGCTAAATTTCTTTCCAGATGTGGAAATATAAATTCCACATCAACTAGCATTTTTATACCAGTGATGTCCAGTTGGAACCTTGCATATGGCTCTCTCTCTGGAGTTCTGTATTAAAAATCTTCAAAACTAGCTATTTTGACTTATTTGTGACATTTACTTTTTTCTACTCTTTGCAGAATTTTCAGAATTTACCACTAGGCATTTTCTTCTAATTATATGTGTTGCAAATGTGCCAGTCTGGGCTTCAAAAACGGCAAGTGAATACCTGATAAGAGAGTTCTTCTTCATTCAAATGAATAAATAAAGAACTTATTGACCATGAAATGAAAATTTGAGGCATCTGATTCTATCAGGCTGTGATATATTTCAAATAGCACCCCATGAAGTTGATGTCTTATCTCATCTTGTAAGGCTGTTAATATTTTCTAATAGCAGTATGAGATTGACTGGGATTCTCTATAACAATTCATACATGTCAAAATGGCACTGATACTCTTAAGTGCTGATACATTTCATGTAAGATGCAGAAGCAGCCTTTTCAATTCTTTGGTGTTTTAAAAGCTGCGTATAGGGAATTTGGGAGTCTCTACTTTTTTCATTTGGAACTTGAACCACCGGAAGGTGAGAAATAAATATATATAACTCTAGGAATGATACCTGACAAAATGAAAAGGACTGTTGTTTCAAATTAATTAACTTGTGAAAGAATCCAAGCTGGAAAGTCGGGGGAGCTTGTCCCATTTTTAACAGATCATCTTTTGAGTGAGAGCAGTGTCATTGAGAGGGAAATATCATGTACAGGCATGACAAAATTTTGCTAACAGGGAAGAAATGGAGTTATCCAAAATCTTAAATTGCATATTTTTCATATTGCTTCAAATCAAAAAGCAGAAGTAGTGATAGAAGTTTTTAAGGGAGAAAAATGGCAAACTTCTAATTTTTCTGGGTGATGAAAAGTTATTTTAGATTCACATAAATATGGCCGTTTGCTCCACTGTCCATTGGAAAAACAGTACTGGATATCGTAAAACTCGTTTGATCTTCATTTTCATATGTTCACAAAAATGTATGAATTGCTATAGATTCATATTTTACAGTCTCACATTGCTATAGCATGAACCAGTTCCAAATGTAAGAAACTAAAGGAAGTACAGTGGAACCTTGGATTGTGAGCACCTTGGTGCACGAGGTTTTCTCAAGACAAGCAAAAATTTTTCATCACATTTATTTTGATTGACAAGTGGCAACTCGCAAGACAAGCATGAGCTTGCGTGGGAAATCTCACAACGGAGCCAACGGTTCTTCTCTGTCGCTGTGTAAACAGTAAATTAAGTGAAAAGCATTCAAGAGAAGGAACTCCCGAGACTTGGGCTCTGGATTCTTCTTCCAGGCAGTCCCCTCCTCTCCCCCTCCTCTCCTCCCTCTCGTCTCCCTCAAGCCAGCCGGGACTGTTCTCAAAGTGCATGCATGCACTCATGCACACACACACACACAAACACAAACCCTTGTCGCCCGGCACCATCCAGCCTGTCCCCCTGCTGCCCATCTCTTCTCCCCTCTTATGGCACAGAGGCAGGTTAAGACAAGAAACATGTCCAAACTGCCCAGGAAAGACCCCTGGAAAGATGTTGCTGAGGGAAAAGGGAAAAGGCTGTTTTGCCTCGAGTGGCGGCAGTAGCAGATCCTCTGATCAGGGGGTGCTGGACAGCAGCTGGCCTTGCAGTAGCTGAGGCCAGAATCTGCCTCAAAGCAGATCCATAAGTGCTGGTTAGTTTGTTCTATTTCTGCTTTATATATTGTGTTAATCATTGATACTTGTTTCAGATGCTAGGGACAATCATTTCTACATAAAATTCCGTTGAAAATAATTTTTCTGTGAATATTTTTGGGTGCATGGAACAGATCGTCTGACTTTCCATTGCTTCCTATGGGAAGCCTCTTTTCGGTTTAAGAGCATTTCGGACTAAGAGCGTTCTTCCAGAACAGACGAGTCTCGTAATCCGAGGTTCCATTGTACATTATATATCTTCCTATACATATAATAAAACTGTTCAAGTGAGGAACACATTTAATATTAATATATGTCTCTGATGTGTGCACATCTGAACATTTTTAAAGCACACTGGATAAATGGGAATCCAGTTCATTTCATTTCAGAGGGATATGTCTCTCACAAATTCTTTCAATAGTCTTTTTATTATGTGGAAAACAGCTTTAGGATTTCATCATGATCAAGAACAATTTTAAGTTAGCAAAAGCTGTTGGAGTCTAATATCAGCTAAAAAATTAAAAAGTCATAGAATGATATGTGAAATCCTACAGATTTTTTAAAATGTCAAATATACTTTGAAACTATCTTTATCTGAGGTGCATATGGCTGAATGGATGCGATTAGCCATAGTAAAAAAAAGGTGCATTTCCAAAAGAAAGCTCTGTGTCAAAGATCCTTTGATCTGCTTCATTTTGTTGAATAATAATGTTTTATGAATACTTTAGTTCTATTGCAGAGCCAGTTTCACTGTAATCCAAACTCTGTCTCAAATGCATAAAGTCACAATGGTCTATGATTGTTCAGGTTTAGATAGTTGCTTTTTTTGATAATCTATGTATATGTTCAGTAATGAACATAATATATATGTTAATTGTATTTCCCACTGCTTTTTCTCTGGTGAAACAGAAGGCAAAAAGAGATAATTTAGTTGCTTAACTAACCTTTTTTGTAGTTTACTATTAAGGCCCACAGAAGATAAGAGATTGATGCTGAATTAGGAGTGAGAATAATATCTGATTTAGGCTGCTGTATCTGGCAGCAAAGATCTGGATGGCACCATCATGCTCTTTTGGTGTCTAGAGATCTTCCAGATCTTGTAGCCTAGATATGACAGCCCTAAGTTAACTGGAAGATTGGAGTTTTTCTCTGTATACAAGATAATTAATTTGGATATCATTCATAATGTGCTTAATATTAGCTTATTAAACAGTTTAAACTTCAGCTAACTTATGTGGATATTCAATTTTAAGTGGAAGAATTAGCATATAAGATGGAATTTCAAAAGAAAGGAACATAAAACTTTGTAATATACTGTATATTTAATTATATTTTCTTTTATGACAGAAAGATGGTATACATTTTATAGGTCTAATTCATTTTCAATCCTGGAGTAGGAATAGCATAAACAGATCATGTTACAAATGCCATTTAAAGTTTGAGTGCTTGGCTGGACAAATAAATCTTCACATTTTGTCATGACTTTTAAAAGGACAATTTTTTAAAAAATTGTTGTTCACTTCAAAAGGAATGTAATTAAAACCACCATGAATTTTGAATTAATCATGGAGCCCAATTCTCTGTTCTCTCATCCTCATCTCATAAGAAATTGCTTTAGTTTCAAGCTCTTGGGAGAAGCAATTTTATTTCAAAGTGAAAAAGTAGAAATATATCACTCCATGATACACCACTTAATTGGTTCCACTTTACTTCTGAAACTCTGAATAATAAAGTACAGTCTTTTGATGCTCGGGAACCTTTGCCTGGAAGTATGGCTGCCCTCACTATGTTGTGTTTACTATGGATCTGGACTGAAGCCTTTTTTTTATGGGTATCTCATCTTCTTCTTGAGAATACATTTCTAATTGTGCAGCCATTTCAATATCATTATTATTGTGATTCTTCTAGCTTTGGTTTTGTCAGCAGAATATAACTATATCAAATATTGTCTTTAGATGACTGATTTTCAAATCCCTAATTTTTAAAGAAGTTGCCTTGCAGTCTCATTTGTGTGTTGACTCAGACTATTACTTACTTAATTTATATTATGCCTTTGTATTGGTATCTAAGGAAAGAAAATATAAATTAAAAGCACAAATATTAAAATTGTTGGTATTTAAAGGCTTGAGCAAAGAACTACATGCTAAAGGAATATATTTAATGATTAAATGTAAATGAAAACGGAATGAAATTATATTTAATTAGTGTGGTAGCTTTAACCATTTTCTGACATGCCTCGACAGATATGTCACGAAAAATTATGACTCTTGGAGGGGGTGTTATTGTTTTTAAAAAAGTGGCAGCTTGAAGCTTTATTACTCTTCTTTGAGTGTTTGACAGCACATACCTACAGATATTTTCACAGACACAACATTTAAGTGCAATTAAATCCCCCCCAACACTTTACTTTCTGGTAAATGTGTGCAAAGATTGCAACTTGATTTTTTCATTTTTTAAAATTTATTTATAGTGCCCATGCTTTTGTCAGTTCAAATTCCATCCCTAATAGAAGACAGCCTTGAAACAGTTTTCAAAATAATAATAATTATTATTTCTCTTTCTATTGGTATCAGTTGATTGGAGAACATTCATTTTCTAATTATACACAAGAGTAGAATGCTTGGATATTTTGGATACTGACCGGCAATTACATTTAAACTTACTGTGAAATGAATTTTTGGGGAGGGTTTCTGAATCTTCACAAGCCTGAGTATTCTTGTGATTTTAGAAGAACAAAGAACGTGGATGTTGATTCATTTCAGTCCCCTCCCTTCAGCGGTGTTGAGGGAAGCGATCATAAAATCCCTCTAGCAAGCAACTTCACCCATGTGGAATGGGGGGAAGTTGAAACAGTGAGTCATGTCCTCTTACCTTGTTCAAACTATCGTGGCACCCTCTTTGTGCTCTTTCACTGCGTTTTCAATTTCTAGACCTGGTAGAACTGTTCAATCTTCTATCAATTTAATTTTGTCCATTCTAAATATATTGATTATTCTCAAGGTGACAAAAGTTTTTTGCTGCTATCTACAAAATTAGGCAAATGTTAATCCAGGGATCTGACCATTGTTAGTTCTGCCTCATTCAGTAAACCTGATATTTGATATAGGCAACTGGAAAGAACATTATTTGATGCTCCTATACTTGACTCCATGCTGTGAGGTATGTTGAACAGACTTGGATATTTGTGGATATGTTTGTGATGTTTATTTCTTCTTGATTAAGAGCAATAACAATGATTTGTTTCATTTTACACCCTGGGAGCAGGGCTGTGGACAAAATCTCAGATGCTGATTTTAAAGTTTGCACAGATTCATTTATAAAAGCTTATAGAAGTTCATGTCATTGCAAACATAGACTCTGAAAGCTGGAAGGGGTAACTTAG
>JANHZU010006226.1:326440-340598 GCA_032468055.1 Acrochordus granulatus | reverse complement strand
TTCCTTCCTTCCTTCCTTCCTTCCTTCCTTCCTTCCTTCCTTCCTTCCTTCCTTCCTTCCTTCCTTCCTTCCTTCGTGAAAATAAAAAAAACAGATGGGTTACTTTGTCTTTTCAAAAATGGAAATATAAAATTTTTGGTTACTGCAGTTTTAGTAATGGTAATAACCCATCTTGCTAAATTTTAGGGTTTGCCATTAGTCTCCTTTCACCCACATTCTATAACTACAAAGTAGTCTCATAAAAATAGAAGGGGAATATTCCACAGTTGTAAGTTCACGTATTGAAGTCAGCACAACATCTGGTTTCAGCACAGAAATGCAAGATTGAAAACTTATAATGCATGCCTTGAATATGAGGCAACAGTTAAGGACTCCAATTCTTCTCTGCCCAGATTTTAACGTACCCTGAAAGTTTGATTTTCTACCAAGCCAGTTCACAAAAGTCTATCTTTTTCCTACCTCTCAAATCTATGGATTTTATGTACTGCATGTGGGTGTATGCACACCCATGTGTGTGTCTGCAACTCATTTTTTATTTTTGCCAACAACTCATGCAGTCATATACAGAGACCAGACTTGTTTCCCTATCCTAATTTGTTCAAAATTTTGAAATATTTTAAAGAAAACTTCTGTTTGGAAACATCCATGTTGTACAGCACCTGTAAAAAGAAAAAAAAGCTTTGATCACATGTTCGTATTGAATGACTTGACATCTGTGACCTCCCCATAAATCTAGTAAAATATTGTTGCTATTCATGTCAAAAATAGTCCTGCCACATCTAGATTGTATTTTACCTTCCCTTGTAATGTGTATTTTAAATCATGCCTGGGCAGTTTATGATCTGACATGTCAAATCTAACTTACTGTAAGGTGTCTGAGAAAGTTGCTTGAGTTAAATTGTCTTGTGTACTAAGCTACAATAACAGAGAGATTTTCAGTTACCTAGTAGACTGTAACACATGGTTAGTGGCTGCATTTATCACTCTGTGAGAAATTGTGCAGATCTGCCTTAGATGATTTATTAACAGAGCTTGGCAATAGTAAATATTAAAAGAAGCATTTAAAGAATTACAATATGTTTTCTAATTTTCCTTTGGAGGAATGGTGTGACAGGAGGTTATATCAGATAGGTGGGGGACCAGTAGTTTGTATCTGAAATGCACAATGATGTTGTAGATTATGTATTGCATTTCAATTTTGGAGCATGTCTATTCAAGTGACATTTTATTTATTTATTTCAACTAGTTCCATATCATTTTGCTCAAATAACTCTGGAATATTATTAGTAGTTCATGAAAAATAATTCAAATTAAAGAATTAACTTGGCCTTCCATAACATTCTACAATTATCAACCTCTGAAGACTTGTCCCTTCTGAAGACCACAGAGAGGATGCCAAGTGAGAACAAGATATTCCAGACCATGGGAACCTTACAGAGAACCACTGTCCTCAGGCTTATTCACTCTTAAGGAAGGGATGGGCCCATTAGCTTCCCTAGGCTAATTCTATGTTGAGAAGGTCCCAGAGATCAGAGTTAGATTTATACTACCAGTGTAGAGTATTTTAAGCAACAGTATACTGAGTTTAATCTGAATTTCTCTGCATGTGCATTTACATTCATTCAGAATTTCCTCAAGCTCTTCCTCTGGTTTTATTTACTCACAAATGATCATGTAGTGCTCGGTCTGGGTTGGGAGCCCTCTGTGAAGGGAAAGGAGATTTAAATCTTATGTCTGCAGCTGCTTTTTCCTGAGATTTAATCACTTGAGAAACAAAAGCTTTGTTCCTTTTCTTTCTTTTTTTAAATCCCAAGCATTACCCTTCTTGATTGTGTCATCCTCATTGTGGAACTTTTTAGAAGTTAATTTCTTAGAAGTAAATCATCATTTTCGATGATTTCTGTTTAGTCATTTAGCTTGCCAGTTACCTAACCTTGTTTTCATTTCATATGCTTGCTGCTGATGGATAAGAGTCAGTGTCTTGTTATCTTAACGTGTTTAACATGTCTGTATAGCCATCCAGCTTAAAGCAAACTTTGGGCTTACGATCCAAAAATAAAATAATGCCCCACCCTACAAAAGACCCCAATAAAACCAAAAACAGAAAATCATGGTGTCATAAGCACACTTCCTACATGCAACATTCTCATCCTGTTTTGACCTCACCCAGCCCAATGCTTGGGGGAAGAGCAAGGACTTAAGTGGTGTCTTGAAGGTTGAAGTATGGGGCTTGTCAGATCTTGGGAGAACGATATTACATAGGGTAGGGGTTGCAATGGAGAAGGCCTCTTCCAAAAACCTACAAAATGAGAATGTTTAAGGGAAGGGACCGGGAACATGCCAACCCTATTCCTCTCTGTTGGGGACAGTTGGATTCCCTGGAGTAGAGGCAGTCTTACAGATAACTTGGCCTCATGCCATGTAGGTCTTTAAAGGTGATAACATATCAATTGTTATTTCATTGTTCTTTCAAGAGAGACAATGAATTTTTCTGTATTTAACAGGAAAGGAATGCAGCTTTTTAACTTCATACAGAAAGAGAATAATAATAATAATCTCTCTATCTTAAATTAATAAATATCTATCTTAAGTTAATAATATTAAGTTAAGTTAATAAATTAATTATGGTGGCTACAGTATATTGGGCAGAACTTTAAAACTAATATAAACATTTTTATGTATAGGTTTAATTCTTACTATAGCTGTATGTCTGGCTGATGGCTCATTTGGCCAGCAAAACAAAACTTATGAGGAAAACAGCAAATTAACAAATTCAAGCTAGGCCTCATTTTCCCCAGCTTGTAAATACATCTAACCTGATAAAAATCAGATCACCATTTTTTCCCTATAGTGAAGTTTGTGTTTCTCAGTAATTATGTGTTCTGTACACATTATGTTTATAAAAGATGAGCATGTAACATTGTTCAAATAATTTGGGAAATATATATTCTAAAAAATAAAAATTCAAAGACAGCATCCAACATAACTTTCCCACTTGAGTGTGGCTGCTGTATAGATGTGTAAGTGAGGGAAATGCATTGAGCTGCAAGCAGTGGATAAAATGAACTGAAAACATTAAGAAAAAAGTAGGTTGGGGTACACGTAAGTGGGTTTCCGGCAGCCTGATACAACACTGGCTGTTTGTGTTGCGGCCCTCCAACCATCGAATCTGAAAGTTTTGCATAACTTTCTTTACCTCTTTACAACCAAGGATGTTGGAACACTTTCTCAGCTAACCTAATGCCAGAATGGCTTAATTTCACTCTCCTTCAGCATTTTACAGGTTAATTTCGCAGAGGGATCAAATTACTTTCTAGGGCTGTTTATAGTATTCACCTTCTTGCGAGCTTGCTTTTTTCCCAGCCTTTTTCAGAGTCACTCAGTGAGCTATTGAGAAAACTTGCCTTGTTCATTTCTGTCACTTTCTCTAGTCTGGAGTATTTTGATGGCAGCCCCATGAAAGTGTCAACCTATAAAATAAACCTGGCCCCATTCTCTAGGGTTCTTCACGGGCAGCAAAGTGGAGAGATGCTTTGGCCAAAGGACCTGGCAAGGTAAGACTGTTGTTGGCTTACCAATTGTAAAATCACGTTGCAGCAGGTAAGGGAGAATCTCAGAGAAGGGGGAACACGGAGTGAGGTTTTAGATGTTCATAACTTAGCAAGGCTGAAATAAGAATTTCCTACCAAAGGGCTGCAAACATCTGCTGTGATTTCAAATTAAGCCAGGGAATGATAGCTGAATTTTACTAATTTATCACGTGATAGCGCACTTTAGAGATAGTTGTGTGCTTTTAGCAAATGGCAGTTCTGATGTTCATTGTAATTTCTTTAATTTTAAATTTCTAATTTTTAGAAAAGGATGTGTTGGTTTGTTTTGGTAGTGCTATTTTTTAAAAATATATTAATATCCCTTTCATCTGTACTGGAGAGTTCTGCCTTGTTCAGTAAGTGTCATGTTTTGTATTTTATGTGTCTGAACATTTACATTTGTGTGAATGAGCTCATCTATCTGCACTGGGATCATTTTTTTCTCCTCTCAGCTGTGGCAGTTGGGCAGACATGCATGTTTTTACATATTTTAAGTGCTTATTGCTTTCTGAAAATTAATTTCAAATACATATATTTTGATTATGTTTATACTTTGTTCACACATCTAACAATAATATTTTGATGATAAGAAATTTTTCTTGGCAAGTCCAGGGGAAAACTCTGTGCAGCTGTCTCATATCAGCATCCATGGATAAATAACATTACACAGAATATCATTATTATTTAGTGAGAGAAGGGTAGATATTTTAAAAAGTAGAATTTTAATTTCAAGTCAGAAATCTAGTGCCAGATTTATTATGTGGTCCTGAAGAAGTGGTGACAAGTATAGCATAGATTTTGCAAATGAAACAGTTGTGATAAATAGGAATGTGGACAATTCTGGACTTCGCTTGTTTGCTTTTGCTTCAGTTTTCAAACTATGCTGCATTCCACATAGTGCAACTCCTCTGAGATTCAAATCTGCTTCCCTTTGCTTCAGTTTGCTTATCTGTTTTGCTTAATGTTCAGTTCTTTCAATTTGCCATTGCAACACAGTCATTCAGTATCGATTTTTCAGATTTTTGACAGATTTGTGGTGATTTCTGACAGAAACTGTCATTGTTTCCACATTTTAATTCACGGATAATCTTCGGATCTCAATTTGACTCTATGTGTCCTCCCGAGACTCAGACATCATGATTGTGTGAAAGGAAGGCCCTAAGTGGCATTAAATTATGGAGATAGCTGCTTGTGTAGATAAAGCATAGATGGGAAAATCTATGTGTGTATGGAAATGAGCTTAAAGAGCAATCTAGTGAATAATATTAACACAGAAATATTGTAATAAAGGGAGTGAAGAAAAGATTTCCAGTTCAGGATAGGTTGAAGTGACTTCAACATACCATAAAACAATTAAAAAAACCTCCTTTTTGTAACAGTTGCCTTAGACTTAATAAATGTCCATCAAACTTCTTCTGGGAAGTATCCCATAAAGCAGTTATTATTACATTCAGTAATGAAAACGCTGACCCACTTACTGGGCTCCTGTCAGAGTACTCCCAGATCTATTTGATTTTACCACCACACATCATGACTGCTGGTCGTGATTGAGGATACCAACCGTGCTTCATGGTATGTCAGTAAGAAGTGTAGCCATTCTGTTGCCTTTGGGACACAAGTATCCCGGCAAGAATCATTTGGGCCAGTTGCTTTGTATCAGGGGAGAGATGTAAACAAAACCTTCCTACAACATGTTCCATTTTTGAGCATTAAATTGGAGACTCTACAATTGTCTATTGGAGTACAAAAATCTTGGAGCCATCCCTTGGTGACAGTGTTTTCTGCGCATCTTGGCATGGGTAAGGGTGAAGAGAAGCAAGCAATTGCTCCTTCTCGCCTCATGTCTGCCGCCTGGTGGATATTTCTATTTCTTGGATATTTCTAAAGAAGTGTCAAAGGGAAGTACTGTACTGTATAGTATAATGAATTAAGCTTAGGCAAAGTTCTCTCAAAAACTCCCCCCCATTTTTTTGTACTTAGTGGTTTAAAAAAAAATTAAATAATATTAAAAATAAGTAAAATATTATTCAACAGATCTCTACAGAAAGGGATGCTATTTTAGATCATTTTGAACAACATATGAGCCAATAATAAGAAAATGAGATAGTGTCTCTACCTAATTTAAGTTTACTTAATAAATATCAATAATTTATCTACGTTTAGCCAGTAGATATATAAAATATGGCTTTCCTTTCTTGCTGTTTAATTTTTCTAGTTTAGATCTTTCATAATCTTTAGTCTAGGTTTATTTCTACACCTGATGTAGTAGTGTAGCTACAGTTCTCTTGAAGTCTTCCTGATTTTCTTACTTTGCCTATATTTATACCTGCTTTTACTATTTTACTCAGTTTTTCAGATTACTTAATATTAATTATTTTCCTTCCCCTCTCATTCTTCTATCCACTCAGAACTGGAGTAGAGTTTTGGTTAGGTGTCAGTTTCATCTTAATTGCTAGATTCATTTAAGTTTCTGTCTCCCTTTAAATGCTACATTACAGACCTGAACTTTTAACCTTCCTGTGCATTTTTCACTCTCTACAATTGTATTATAGGTGGGATTGGACAGTAACATGTGCAGCACTAAATGCATGCACATTTATCTATAAAATAGGGGAAAAAAGAAGTGATCATTGAGAGTATATTTTAAGTTTTGAAAGTCCTCTTCAGATGACACATGTATTATTTTAATATTTTCTTATCTCTATAATTTTGGAAAGTCCTGAATTGAAATAGACAACTTAAGATAAACTTATTTCCTACAATGTCTTTTAGTATTCTAGAAAGCTTGAGGCCAGCTCACATTAAACTCCTACTTGACTTGAGCTATATTCTTAATGACTTTATTAATATGCCATGTAGTTTTCCTGACAGCAATGATGAAGTGGTTGCCCCTTGTTATCTTCTGAGACGTGTTTTGAACTACCTGATCTATTCTAGAATCCTAGGACTTCCCAAAGGCTGCCTGTCTTCAGGTCTTCTTCTTTGTCTCGTTTCTTGACAAATGGGAAGACTTTGAATTTCAGAGTTTGAAAGAAGGCACGAGACTGCAGCAGAACACCTTATTTATTTTGTAAGAATGTCTACATAGGTTCCAGAAGTATTGTGGCGGGGGTGGGAGTGGAGGAGGACATTTTCTTTTGCAGATTCCTAGTGAATTCCTATTTCATGTTTTAATTTCCTTGTTGTTAATAATTAAAATAATCAAACACAATTGAAACCAGGGCAATACATAGTAGGATTATGCAGCAGTTTAGAGTCAGTCACCCAAATGTCCTTCAGAGTGGATGGTAATGCACACAAAACAACTGCCTGCAACATGTTAGAACACCGGCATCTTTTCCTAGGACCACAGCTGCCACATAGTCCCCAGAATAGGGACTGCTGCTTGATGGTGTAGCAGACAGAGACTACTTTTGTGCTTCTCTGTGTGTTTAAAACTGTCTTTTTAAGACTGAAGCCAAAGCATTGTACCACTCAAATATTTAGGCTGGTGTGTACTAAACATATCATTGGGCATCACATTATCTACTCCATCCTGGAAATTCTGAGCAGTAGACTTTTGCTTTATTTTTAGACATGTATGAAACTCTCCACAATATATTTCTGTCATACACTCACACACACATACAGACGTACTTCTGCATACTTAGAAAATGTGCTGAGTTTCTAGAAAAATCCAGAAACTGTTTGTCTCTTTGTTTTATAGACTGATGGGCACTTGGCATCCAAATTCAGTCACTGAATTTTTCCACATTGCTTCAGGGAACATTCAGGGAGACGTGACTAAGGCTAGTTTGAGTCTCTCTTCTAAAGTCCAGAAACTGTTTACAAATGTATTTCAGATTTGAATCTCAGCTACAACCCACTGGAAGCTTCATCATAACCCCTGGCTTAAACTTCATAAAATTACAGTACGTCTGTTATCACAAGAATATGATCTGCATGAGGCATTTTAGATGTGTCTTTATAAGCCACAAACTAGATAGTGGTTGATAATACATGTGAAGTACATTTTAGTGTTCTGAAGACAGCATCAGGAACATCATAATGTTCACTTGAACTATACAACTTCTACTGTTCGGATCAGTTACAAGCATTTTATCCCTGCCTTAGCATGTGTTTTCAGAAGCACCATGACTTTGAGTGTACCTTTGGGTGTAGTTGCATTACATAGAGGTATTTATGAGTTTGTCCTTTCTCGGAGGCAACAACTTAATAGAGCATTCTAGCAAGATCAGAGGCTCCAAAAGATCAGCAATTCACATGCAACTGAAAGTAGAATCAGACTTAAAATCCAAAAGAGCAGAGTCCAAAGGTGAATTACAGAGTCACCTTAAGGATCAAGAGATAGGGTTTTTGCTAATCAAGAGAATGGTTCACACTGCTGAACATGAAAGATAGACATTGTTCCATCACTGATTATTAGGAAGCAAAAGCCAATGAAGCTAGAATTTCTGGGACTCAGTTGTCCCAGCTGTTCACCATTAAATCATTGGAAGAGTTTTTCTCCTCACAAGTAGGATCTTTTAATTTATAGTGTAATACCATGGATGGTGTAGAAATTACAGATTAATCCAACGATCTTGGCAGAAGCAAGAAAAAATGCTGAGGAATCCCTCGGTATTCTTTAGTTGGGAAAGTTTAGCACTAGTACAATATTCTGATTTACTGCTGGAGAAATATTATTTTTCTTAAAGATTTTTTAAATTAATATTTTATTTATTTTATTATTTAGCAAACTTAAATGCTGCCAGTCTTGCAAGAAGCAACTCTAATTGACATTTCCGATTCTGACAATCGCAGTAGGCCAATTTCTGTGCTTTTATCTCTAGGAAGTTTATCTTCATTACATGGTTTATATGTGTATGGCTTAGAACTTTTCAGTCACAAAAACAACCTCTCATCAGAATAGAAATGTTCACCTAAGAAAACCTACAAAAGTTTCACCTCAAATGTACATAAATATACCACATGCTATCCCTTTCGAGAACCAAGTCCTAGTCATTGCTGTAAGATATAGCATGTTTAATGTATGTGGAAATCCTGACTGCAGACACAGGGTGTCTGAGAAACTTAGTATAATACAAAGAGGATGCCTCCATTTGTAAGCAGTTAAAGTAGCTAGACAGAAATCTTTGCTTTGTTGAAATGGAATCTTTTGATGTGTCATTCGCATTAGAAAGATGAGAATCTCATCCAAAATGAAACTGTAAGTTAACATATAAATTAATATTAGTCTTTGAGGGATATTGTGGGGCGGTAGTTTGACCATGGTACCAAGTAATTGATTCATCCCTGAAAGCCACATTAGAAAAAAATAGAGATTTGGAACAGAAAAAGCTAATTTATGTTAATAACATGATTATAATAAATATCAAGCCATGGAGAATTAGTATTTCCCCTTTCTCCCTGTTGCAATTAAATAAATTTAGTTGAACATTGCTTTTATTAAATGGATTTGTTGCTGGTTGATTGATCATACCTTGAAGTGTCCATCAATGTTTCCTTGCTAACCTGAAGAAAATTAGCAAATGATAATTTTCATTTAGCAAATGAAGTATCACAAGATTTCATTCTTTTCTTGATGTTTCATCCTTACAAATGATTTAGATGAAGGAGTAAAAAGGATGCTTGTCAGATTTGTAATTTACACCAATCTGGGGGAGATAATTACAAGAAAATTTTTAATATATTTGAGAACATACAAAATCAAATTTGACAGACCTAAATATAAAAAGTGCATTTAAATAGAAGAAAAATATGAATGGATATTTTATGGATATCTTATGGATATATCCATAAGATGGATGATACCTAGTTGATATTAGTACACGTCAAAAGTAATGTTTTATAAACAATAAAACATCAACCAGTTACTTATGGTTAAAAAGTGTAAGATGATTTTACATTTCTTGGTAGAAGTTTGACCATTCCTTCCTTCCCTCCTTCCTTCCTTATATAAATATTCAATTTGACTTATATAACATGGCAATAAAACAAAATACAAAATATCACAATAAACTGCAATTTGGTACAGTTAAAATCATCATTAAAATTCAAAGCCTGGCAAACAAAATCATTGTATTTTTTTTCCAAATGCTGGATAATTGGGAGCCAAACACACATCCTTGGAATAAGCATCCCATAGCCTGGGAACCACACAAGAAAAGAACATAAATTCATTCATTTGTTCATTCATTTCCCTGAGATTAGATAGACAAGATTCTAGCAATGGGATATAAGGGTGCCTCTTGCTGATCTAAGGAAGAGGCAGATTCATAGGTGAGAGGCAGACCTCAGATAGGCCCCAAGCTTTTTTGAGTAGTAAAACTTTGATGAGGTATTTGTTTAATTCTTGGTAATGTGATTTAAGAAGTATATCAACAAACTATAGTACATCTAGAGGATGATGAAGATCATGAAGGTTCCAAAGATCAAGTCCTGTGTTGAAAGGTTGGAGGAGGTGTCTCTATTTAGTCTATACAAGAGGTGTTACAGCCATGTTCAAATGTGCTAAACCTATTAAATTGATGAAATAAGCTTTTGCTGTTCTAGAATATTTTAACTAAATATTAATCAACACTGCTTTCTGTTCGTAGCATGCACAAATAAAGAAACCATAGTATGCTTTAATGTGATGGCTGTGCATATAACAGCGTAGATATGTCAGCAAACTGTGGCCCACAAACCATATCAGCAGTCTCCTTGTTGACAGGCAAGTACTGTCCAATGGCTTCTGCACTTCTTGGCCTGCAGCTCTACCAGCTGCATCCATGGAAGTGAGATGGAATCTGGCCCTTTTTAGAAAAAGTTGCCAATCCCTAATCTAAGACATTGAATATCCACAATATAGTAAAACACAAATTCAATCCATGTAATATTTTTCAGAATACTATGTGGATGCAACCAGTATAAACAGAGTATTGGGACAGAACTGGGGAGACTCAAGTCAAGAGCCCAGCATCAGGTTGGCTGCTGTAAGAAACAAAATGCTGGACTCTCTGGATCTTGGTCTGAACCAGTAGTGCAGGAGTACTTGTTTTGATTCATTCCTTATCTGCCACCTTAATCTATTTATTATTAACCTATAGAATTGGTTTAGATAAAGTAATAGGTGAAAGAACTCTCAATAATATGGTTTTTCAAACAGTGTTTGGTATAAATCTAGGATTCTGCAAAATCTTAATGAGGTTCATGAAAGTCTAAAAAAAGTTCACTCAAATTCATTCAATTCTTTCTATGAAGTTTGCCCCTTGACCAGGGTTCAGAGTTTGTTTGTTTAATTCGCAGTGTTTAATTTACACCTTGAAAAAGTTAGAAAATGGCCTATGCTATTAGAGCTCCAAAGGAAGTGCACAAAAATTAAAATATGTTACAACTAAAGAGTATATAAGACATTTGCAAAAGAACACTGCCTTGGTAGGTAGCAAGTTTTTGTTCATAACAGATTTTTAAATAAGAGCCTAATGGATACCTATCATAGATGTTATTGCATCTCTGTATCAGCAGGAAAATGCCAAAATAAGTATTTAAAAGTTATAACACAACAATACTGACTTAATGGAATCTGGAATTAATCTAATCAGTTTCCCTAATCTAATAGCCTACAAACAAAATGGAATTATGCTTTCCAGAATTCCCACCCAGCATGACTAGTTGCCTGTAAATTTTGCACTGGATTCTTTTTAAAATTTCTTTTAAGAAGTACTACTGCACTATATCCTTAATATAAGTTTTAAGACATTGTTGAAGGGCCATTGCAGAGGATGACCACTGAATTGCTTGTGAAGATGTGATGCCAGACATTTGTTGTGTGCCTAGATTAATATAGCTGTACAGTGGCTATGATTGTGATTTTTACTATTGTGCTGTTAGTGATTTGAAAGTTAGCCTTGTAATGTGCTTTAAATGTAGAACTGAGGAGTATAGGCTGCTCAGAGTCATCTTGATTGAGCAGTATATAAACCTTAGCAAGTAGACAAACTTTAATGATATAAAATGTGTTAAAATTTAAACTGAGAAATAATCTCAGGAACCAAGTAAAGAAGAGGGGCAACCTTTTCGTTGGGTTATTGCATTGATAAAATCATCAATGCCTCTTTGAATCATGATGTGATAGAGCCCTGATTGGATGATGGTCTCATTTTTGTTAAGAACACCATTTTGTTATTATTATTGTTTTATGCATTATAAACATATGATTTTGTCTTCTTTCTATTACATTTTATGAATTTTTTTGTGTAAGCTACCCAGAGTTACTTGGATTGAGTTCAGCCATGCAACTGTTTTAAATAAATAAAATATCTTAGTAAGATAGATCAACAGCTACTGGAAAAATCAGTAAAAGTAAAATTAGCACAGCTTTCTCAAAATTGCTCTATTCCTGTCTGTTGGATTATGCTGGTGGGAAATTAGGGGAATTGAAGTTCAAAGCACCTGAAGGCTGAGAGGTTGAAGAAGATTGGCAAATCTAAACATGAAAATCAGGTTTAACAAAGCAAAAATTGTTCTTGTAGGGAAAAATATGAAATTAATAAAAATTCACAATCCTTCTTATGTGTACATAGTATAAAATGAGAAATGTCTTGGCAGTAGTAAATAGGTTATTATGAATCTTATTTTTGTACAACTTTAAAATTATTTGTTTTGCTGATGGAATGTAAAGCAACAAAAACTTCAATTGAGAGCAGTGCTCAATAGTGCTTTTAAGTTATTTTGTCTGGATATTTGGCATGGATTTTTAATACTATTGCACTGATCTGAAACATATTTTAAGCTTGTGTCAATGGAGTTATTGTTCTTGCTTTTAACCATGTGAAATATTGTAGTTTCATTGTTATAAGAGAAATCATGTTTGCTGGCTATTTTGAATTGTTTTCTAAAAATAAAAAAATGGTAATAATTTTTGTGATAGGGCAGAGTAATAAATATTTTATGACGTATTTGTTTATTTAAATGTATATCCTACCTGACTTCCAATGTCTCTCGGTGGTTCACAAATAAAAAATTCAAGGGAAGGTTTACAACACCTTTAAATCATATTGATTTAACTGTAATAGGAAATGGGTTCTTAAATGTGTGCAGTAAAACATAAGAACATAAGTCTTGCTGGATCAGATCCCTGACCCATCTCGTCCATCAGTTTGTTCTCACAGTGGTCAACCAACTGCACAAGGAAGCTCACAAGTCTCACTAGATGGCCTTCAGAGGTACTTACCCAGGTATCATGGCTAAATAGCAAGATGTGATCTTGGTATATTGGCAATGAATAGGTGCGTGAATGTGAATTTCATGCGTGAGTGACTAGGGGGAAGAAATAGCATTGCGATAATTTGAGAGAATGAACAAATATAGATTCACAAGAAAAATTTCCCCCTTGTGAAAGAATTGTCAATGGGTTAAAAGGAATGGAAGAAGTCATAGTTAAATGAAGTTCATGTGATTCTTAAGCAAGAAACAAGAAGTTTAAAAAACAGAGACTATTGTATTAATGAACATGGTAAAAGTGAAGATGGTTTGCAAAGAAAGAAAGGTATGGGGATATAGAGTAAATTACGTTGCTATTAATAAGACTTAATCATATTTTTTATTATGAGTTGTATACATACTTATCAATAGATCGTGGTTCTAATTCCATACTATACTATATTCCTTTTCTACTGGCTGCATATTTTAGATGCATACTTTACTGATGAATGCATAATTTCATTTGTTTATGTTATTATTTTATTTACTGTTACCTCTTCAGGATGAGAACTACTGTACCAGAGTCAAATTCCTTGCATGTCTAATCATGCTTGGCCAATAAAGTATCTGAATCTGAATCATTGTTCTTCTGTGCATAAGTTTGCTTGCCCTAAAAGGGAGTGATATGATCGTTAAGTTTGTATGTTTTTTTAAGCAAATATGTTCTGAAATTGTATGGCGACCATGACATTGATAAGATGTCTTTGTATATTGATTGCTTTATGCTCATTCTATCTTTATATATCTCAGCAGTGGAAAAACTGCTTCTCAGCCAAGGGCGACACTTTAACCAGTGTGTTTGTTCATTTATTGATTGATTAGTTGCCAGAAAATGCTGAGGTGCTGCAGTTATGAAGGAACAAAATAATGGCAACTTTGCAAATAAATTTCAAGGATGTGATCCCAGAGTGCTTTGAAGGTTGCAAAAGTGCTGAGTCTTAGATTGCTTTATCTCCTGTCCTTTAAAGACGTTTCTTCCTTAGGCCAGCCTTCCCTATCTACTTGGGTAATGGGAATTATAGTCCAATAGAATCCAGCTAATTTTTAATGAGTTATTTTATCATGTATTTTCAATGTAATATAAAGCATTTATGTGAGTGTCATACATCTTCTAATCAAAGATTTTAGAATATTATAGTCCTCATTTCATTTTTTAAAAAGATCCCAATTAAAAATGTCACAATTTTTCTATAAGCATGTCTGTAAATATTATTTATTATAGTCTTACTTTTTAGATGATATCTATACGTCAACTATGAGAGACAAAATGTGAAAACAAATCCAGACAATCACATTGTCTGATTTGGAAAGAATCTATTTGC